>JAMKCH010014394.1:0-25434 GCA_023653785.1 Ophioderma brevispina
GATTTAAAAAAAAAATCTCTTTTCTCCCCAAAACCGAATATTCAAGAGTCAATTTTGTTGGCAAGGGGGGATTAGAAAAATAACTTGAACAAATATATTCCAAAGACGAAATAAAGACCAAAATGGTCGTTTAAATCATACATTTTGGAAGCATTTATTTATGCTACTCATTTCCAAAAGTGAACAGTAAAATTTGTTACATCACACTTTTAACGATAAATTTTGTCAAGGTTCTATGAACAGATTTCTCTTAATTTTGTTATGTTATTGATGGAATCTCAACTACGATAGTTAAAAATCGCTCATAGAACCCTCGTCTTCAGTATAAATTGATGATATTTCATGCATATTTTAAGGGCACCGAGATGACGAACAGCAGTTGTTTGACCGATTCAAGCACACTCGCGTGGAATGCTTGAGTCATCGTTACTTTGAAACGCGGCCGCGTAATTGGTCAAAGTATGTCGGCCGAACTAAGTCGTAGCCTGCTGCGTGGTACGCAGTGTGGTTCGCACATTTCCGACCAAATTCTGAGTAGTTATATGTCTGGAAAGAAAACAGTTTAAAATCAAAATTTGGCCAACGGTTGAATGTCCTCGTTTGGAAACTAGGCCTAATCTCTCGCTTTAGGACTAAAACGGTGAAAAACACCAGTTTGGGTTTTCGGTAAGCCGGCGCACCGCATTTTTATTTTTGAAGCAGTTTTAACCGCATTAGGTTATTCACAAATGATAACATTTTAGTTTCTTTTAGACTAAGTAGGTATAATTTACTATGAAACGTTTCATTTTTTATATAAGAATAAAAGTGTTTTCCAATAAATACAAAAATGTCGGGAAATTTGTAACTATAATGGAACAAACTCGTGTTTTGTTTCGTTGTTTTTTGTTTTGTTTTTTACCTGTTTGTTGGATTGTTTGCTTTTGGGGGGTTGCTTTGTTTTGATTTCTTTTGGTGTTTTGCTTTGTTTTGTTTTGCTTTCGGTGTTGCTTTGTTTTATTATTGTTTTCGTTTGTGTGTGCATATCATGACAGTCCATTTCTTTATTTCCATTTCGGAATTTTAAAAGATTCGGGTTTTGCGGGGTTGTTGCCCTAGAATTGATCGTAATTCGTTGTCAACTTGCGCACTCTAAGGGGTCCCCCCCCCCCTTAACGTAAAAAAAATTCCCTTGAACTTTTGCCATCCCCAAGGCCCCCCCCCCCCGCGTGAATTTGCCAGTGAAATGCACGCACCGGATGTTCACTGCTCGTCTGCGCGTACTCAATGACGATTGTAACACTGCATACGCGCTCAGAACCTGAATTTTATCCGGTAGTGGTTGAGTATAGATATTTTTTTACTTACTGGCGCGAGGCTCTCGCGTGTGTGTGTGCGTGTGCGTGCGTGAGTTTATTTGTTTGCTTTATAACAGATTTCTTTGTTTGGGTCAAAAGTCACCCTATACCACACATTAAGGTGATGCTCACGAGCGAATCATCCTGGAATTTCTTTAAAATTTGATGATACTTGTATTTTCATTGGTGCTGATTCACAATCCTGAGAATAAAACTATGGGGTTACGGCTTCGTTCTCGAGATTTTACGTTATCAAAACGCATTTTTTGCCAAATTTATACACAGTTCTATGGACATGTGATAAAATGGTATACAAATCAATCAGCAGCACGAAAAACGCTGTCCGGGAATTTTTCTAATTTTATTTATGTCAGGGTCCCAACCAAATACGTCCCAAAAAATAAAATAAAAGTGGGGTTACGGACTTACTTTTTTTCGTTATTCCCCCAAAGTGCAAAAAAGGTGGAAAATGTATTTTCGTTTGATTGTTTTCTGCGAACGCGTAATTTGACTTTAACGCTTCACGCAACCACCCGATAGTTTCCCTCAAGCATATCGGTAGCGAAGAGGAGCCTGCGTATCCAGAATGCATATTCGCTGGTTTCCTCCGCGCTTGGTTTTGTTTTTAAATTTCGCGCACATATAATTACGCAATATAATTTTATTACGCAATATGTGCTGCGTTCGTATTCGCAGAAAACTTCGTCTCGTGCCGCGAAAAAAAGGTCTGATTGTGTTGCTAGGGCTCCAATCACTGATCTCTACCACAGTATTTCTATTTATAACACAATAGCGTACGCCCCGTTTGAATAATAGCGGGCCACCGTACCTGTTTTTTTGAAAATTGTAAATATTCATTACGTCATCGGTCGAAACCCGCCCGCGTACCGCCGTAACCTGTTGGCCTTGAAACGGTATGTCGTTCTATGAAATGCTGAATATATGAAAAATTGGTACACCACGCTATGGAAATAACGTTTAGAATATTTTTATTCGTGGAAAACGGATTTGTCCACCGCAGAGATGGTTGTATGGGCCCATTGGTCTCGGTCATTGTTTTGCTACTGTACATAAAGCCCAGTCATCGTCCATCACATCCCTTGGCTTGCGGCGCCGTTGACCAATGGGCGTCGGCTTTTCACCCTGGCTTTGGCCTTTTTACGCAATCGTCATGCACATAGCATCAGTCTGCGTGGAGTAGTCATAGTTTTTGTTACTTGACAATAATTGTTTTCCCCCCCTCCTCGCCCTTTTGTTTAGAGGGTATAGGAACCACCAAGTTCTCATTTATCTTGCCAAAACGCGGCTCCTTGCTTTTAATTTTGGCTTATTTTGATTTCAACATAATATGGTAATTTTATCTTTACGGATAACAAATGTGAGCGAGCCAGAAGTACCTGACTTCAGGCTCTTCAGATTATGCTCTATGTATTAATTAGAGTACTTATCAATGTTGAGCTGACAATTAACGGATATTAAAGGAATTGTCATTCAATTTAGTTCAGGCAATCCCAGAGGTATTTGACTTCAGATTTTCTTGCACTCAGTTTCAGTCTATTGCATTAATTAAATAGTAATATGCAATCTATTTTAGATATCGGATGTCTTAGAGCCTTAGAGGTACCTGGAACTTCAGGTTCAACAGTTAAGTTAATATGCAAACATTGTTCTAGGCAGCCCTTGAGGTATTCGACTTTAGGAGCCCTTTAACTAAGTTTGATTCACAACTGTATTCCAATATGCTAATTGATCTCTAGACTGATGCAAGCAAGCCCGGCTAAATGGTTATTATTATCCGAACATAGTAATGTCAGCCTAATCTTTGCTACAATGATCCTCTTGTGATATTATATAAGGACTCATGATGTATTAATTCTGGCTTTGCAGTAATTTAAATTCATTTGGTGAAAATTTGGTTAGAGGAAACTGTCTTCATGCCAAGAGCATGCATTCATAAGAATGTTATTATTTTACATGTGGCTTGTCATACTAAACTTTACATATGTGGCTTTTTACAGAAATTGCATGTTGGTTTTACAGATGGCTCAATCTGTGATATGGGTTTATTAGGGAAGCTGTCTCCAAGCCCATAGTACTAAAATGAATTGTTCTCAAAGCCGGGTTAATCTTGCTATAACGGTTTCTCTAGTGTTATTATAATGAATGAGTGTTTTATTTGCCTTTGCAGTAAGTTAAATTCCTTGTGAAATTTTGGCTAAGGACACTGTCTTCATGCCAAGAGCATGCATTCATAAGAATGTTATTATTTTGACATGTGGCTTGTCATACTAAATTTTGCATATGTGACTTTACATTAAATTGCCTTTTTGTCTTTACATATGGCTCAAAATGTACCTCCAGCATGGTGTTTAAAATACTGAATTCCAAAGCCAGCCATAACTGAAAAACTATGGTTGTTTGGAGAACCTGTTATGATTGACTAAAGGACTATGTCCTACGCACGATGTTATGCAATTGGCAAACCTTTGTCTTGTCCGCATTCTTTGTCGGTGGATAATCAGGATATATGAATAAATTTGTACACTAACGCTAGGAAATAAGTACGCAATGCGGGAAAAGATGGTTCGGCGTTTGAGCTGCGTTCGCTATCTAGTGTTATGAATAGAACTCAGTGATCTCTACACACTGGATCAGGCATCGCCACGCGATTGAATAGCGGGCCGGTGAAGAACCGGAAGTTTTCACAGCGTCCCTTTTGCTCTACCCAAAAATTCACTCGGTTGCACGGTTTTAGGATGAGTATACCAGTTTGCCTTTATAACTACTTCACATCCAATATCTGAAAAAAATATCATGCGTTTGCAATTTGTATGTAGTATGTTGCCCGTTTTGGCCTGAAATTAACTGTGAGTAAAAAGTAAACGAATGCATTTTATGCATTTTTCGACCGATTAGTGATGATACCGGTGGATACACGTACTATACACTGTACATAATCCTTGTATGCACTTGCGCCACTGAACTCGACTATAGTTGTCGTGTTCTCTAAAATACTCTCTCCCATGGGATACTTATGGAGCGCTCCGCTAATAAATACTTCTAGTTTTCCAAAAAGTAGTATTTAATTCATTCGTCTTTTCGCTGGATACATGTAGACATGGATCACAATTAGGCCTAGGGATAGCTTTGATTTTTACATTTATCACAAAACAGTGTCACACTAGACTAGCTTATAAATCCCAAGGGCAGGGACTAAAATTTCGTTTCCTTCCAATTTTAATTTCCAGTTGATTAACTGACTTTATGTCAGATACTGACCCACAGACTGCATGTTTATATTTTCTTTAAAAGGTAAATTTTATCACGATGGGGGGGGGGGGGGGTGGTGCAGGTGGTACCCCTCTCATTCCAGGGCAGGGGTTCTGAAATTGACCCCTAAAATGCTAACACGCCACTTTCCAGTGAAAATAAACCGGCGAACGGAAGTCTAGATGAGCCATTTTTTGGTGAAATTATACTATTTTCACAGGTTTTTTGGTTTTAAATAAAGGCCAATTTGGCCGCTAAAATTATACCCCTTGCGTGAACCTGATCTCAATACGTGACTAAAATACCTTTAAATAGCCAATAACAAAAACAAAATACACTTTTGCTATACTGCAAGAAAAATTACTTACTCGGTTTTATTTTGCTGATATGTTTAGTTACATTTTCACGTTTTATCCTGAACAGTCACATCACAACGGAATTTGGTACCCCTAGAACTTCATTATTGTGAATTTTATACCCCTAGATGTTGTCCCATATTTGCAGCTATAGTCGCTCTTTTTTGGAACGAGCATTGGTCCCCGACCAAAATTCAAGACCCCCCAGGAATTTTATTCCAAAATATCTTAAGTAATATTTTTAAAATAGAACGTGCATGCCCCCAAATCTCTTAAAGCCTGTAAAAAGAGATACGAGGTCATTTCCAGAAAGAAAAAGAATGGCTTAACTCTCGTCTAGCTGAGTCATTTTTGAAACAATTTCTCTGGGGCGGGGGTACCACCCCCTGTGATTTTCCTTTTTACACATCCGATTATATTCCTATAAATTTGGTACAATGAGATAGCTTTGCGTTTTCGCTTTCCATTGGTATCAAAATAAGTACCAACATTCCCAATATGGTCTCATAAGTTAAGGAAAGAGTGAAAATACATGATATAGGGTGGAAAATTGATATTTTCAATTTTACTCAAAAACATCACAACCGCTCTGTGTAAAATATAGTAATTTCCCATCATAAGCCCAAACTGCATGGAAGTTAAATATCAAAAAAACAAAATTGGCCATGAAAAATACTGCGCGCGCTGAGAGCCGGTGTAACCACGTAGCTACTCCACGACGGTGCAGACAGCCGGTGTGTGTACACTATCCGTCTATGCGGCAAAAATACACGGAATCCTGGCCGGCGAGTGTACGTCTAGTGGGTAGGTAATCCATGTCTACTCGGTGGTAGCTGTGTGGTAACTACCATGAAGAAATTGGCCGTGTACTCCTAACTTTTTTCATGTTTTGGTAAAAATTGAATTTCCCCCATTTGCTGATATGAAGTAACTTTGAAGTAAGCCTAATGCTGGGCATGTTGGTACTCATTTTGGTATCAATGAAAAGAGTAGGATGATAGCTATCCATCCATATATGTGAATACTAGAAGTCAAAGCACTTACTGCATGAGTTATTGTTGTCTGTGAGCTAAAAACCTGAAATATGGCATTTTAAAGACTTTTAAAAACATTTTGAATCATATTTTGTTCGAACATAACCGCCCATACTCGAAAATCAAACCAAAAATTGACAAACCTTGACATACGCGCTATTAATCGCTTAATTCTGTCCCTTTTCCGTAGTTCCCCTATTCCTTTGTACGTGCACGATCGGGTTCTTAGGTAGAGCAAAAGGGCCGCCTTGAAATTTCCGGTTTCCTCACGTTCGAGCGGCGATAGCCTATCCAGTGTGTAGAGATCAGTGCTCCAAATCTACTATACTCAATTTCCCTACCTCCGTGCAGTGACGACAGCGCGCGATTTAACCGCGCGAGCTGAGTTCAAGCGACGGTGTTTTACACGCGCGCACAAAGACGGCATATCCTGACGCGTGCGTAAAAGCTGGGTCAAAGTTATGACATCACTGCACGGAGGTAGAGAAATGGACTATTAGAGAGTCCTGCGCGTACTGACCGTAGATGGCTGTGCACACGATCGTGCAGCATCCACATTAAGCTGCCCTTTTAATTATTCCATATTACCACCACTCTTCTCACCTTACCATTTTTCAGGCCAAGAGGTTATTTCACGAACTCTAAGGCAAGAAAAGAAAAACAAGTTTGTTTCCAGTAGCTAGCCCAAAAACCTAAAGGCGAAACGTGTTTATTTTTTTAATTTGTTTGCATTTGAAAAAGAAATTTCCCCAGAAATCCTCCAACCACACTAAATTGTAACTCATACCATATTTTACTGTAAAATTATTAGTAAAACAAAATATCAATTGGGATCGCTTATTTTTTGTAAATGAAATTTTTCCATGTGTGTGAGGTATTTTGTCAAAAAATGAAATTTTCTCAGTTCTTACAATAAAAAAAGAAACGCGATTAAAATGACGCTAAAGTCAAAACGCGTGCGGCCTAACTTTGTTTTTTACCTAATGGGATCTTATTTCTGGTAGTAAAAGATGGATTACAAGATTTCAAGTTGTACCTGTGCCATTTGTTTTTGTTGTAATTGCTTTTTTTTTCATGTGTTAATTTGAATCTATCCAATAATCACCAAAACACTATTAGAAGGGAAAAACAAAACCAAATGAATGTCATCTCAACTAACCAGTGGCAAATTCTGCATGCATCTGCTGCTGTATATTGCGTAATCTCACTTACGGATCCCCTTACAGAGGTTCGTGAATCCGATCAACCAACAAACAAACGACCTCAAACCGCAACCCAGAAAGCCTAGACCTCGCGAAATTCTAGACACACAGATATCACTGAAATTCCTAGTTCAACGACACGTCAGACAGCAGTCAGCTTGTGCCTGCAAAGGTTCACGATTTCTTAGCGCGTATTCCCAAGCAAAGTGTCATCGCCGAATCTTTGGCGAGTTTCCGAAGTGAAAGCTTAAATTTAAACCATTTAAGTGGACTTGGTACAAATATTAGAACGCGAAATGAGTCGCAGAAAATAAATCAGTATACTAGTTTTTTCTTTGCCTAGCATATCATAATTTATATTCCTTAAGGAAGATCTGCACCAAAAATTGATTTTCTGTTTTTTTTTATTGAAGAGGGTATGCTTCATAGTTGTGTCTAGATCTTGGTGAACAAAAAACAAAAATAAAAAAATCACCTAATTTGCATATTTAATTGGCTGCCATCTTTGATTCAGGTGTCGGATTTAAAAATTAATCTCCAAAAGTATACAAGCTAGAATCCTAATTTTTTTTTTTTAATGAAAGATAAAAGTAACTTAAAAAGTATGAGTTGGTTTTTTTATTGTTTTTTTATGTAAAACAAGCAAAAAAAGCCAAAAATGCAAAAAAGCGATTTTTTGACCACAAATGACCCCCGAAAAAAAAAAATGAGACAAAAAATTTTTTAAAATAACTCCATACCTTTTTTTAAAAATTCAAAATACACCTTCTGTGACATTTGAGCCAAATCCAGTGAAAAATGTGACTTACTATTTTGACAGGTAAAAGCTAATTTTTTGAAATAAGCATTTTCGTATCGAAAACCTTATTTTTAATTATTATGCAAATTAGGTTCCGTAATGATACTTCTTATATAGCCTTAGCAGCATTTTAATTATTATAATAATGTCACTTAGTTCACAATGAAGAACATATATTCAGATATTATTTTTACAGAATTAGTTTACATATCGCCGCTTGAAAACAATAAAATACATATTCTATTACCTCTGCTGCCCATTGGAAATGCGCACTCTGATTGGTCAGTTTTACTGCCCATTATTCGGCAATAATGGGTCGCCAATGCATTTTTCTTATAAAGGCTGACTCAGAGATTCCCGATGAGGCACCCTCAATTTTCAAACAATGCGCGTTTTTTGATGTCATAATGCCTTTGTCCTATCTAATCATTGTGCGAATACTAAGATCCAATCGAATCTTCATATAGAAAATCACAACTTGTATAAATTCCGGAATTCCGGGAAATGTTGTTATAGCACGTATCCTATGGCGCTGTTATACGGTGCATTTATGTTTACTGCATGAAAACGTAAAATCCAATTCACCTCGAACTTTGAAATTAAGCATTTAGTACCATCTTAGTTCGCATGACTCTTTTTATACCTACCACAATTTCGAAATCTCTGAGTCCAGCATTTTAAAGGTCCATGGACAGGTCCGGCTGAGTTAGACTTTTCTTAATTTCTTCCATTTTAGTACCTCAACGGTTCTCCGGATAACATCGCAACACAGATTTTTAAAGTAACATCGGAAAAGTGTTAAATTCAAGGACAAAAATACCCCCCGGACAGGCCCTTCTGCGTTTTCGGAAACGCTGTCTCAAGATTCGGAGTTGGATTTGACACCGTTAATGACGTCAGCGTAACAAGTTGTAAACAAAGCTCAACACGTGGGCTAACCCCGCACACATCGCACGTGCACAGTGCCGTGCATAACAACAGGACCAATAGGGGACATCGACACCATGCGTTACTTCAGGAAACATTGCTTGACGAAGAAAAAACAGCCGTCAACAATACAGGCGTATTATTATCGTAATTTTAAGGTGATTGGGTCACGATAGATCCGTTCGATCGATTTTGTTAAGATTTCGTATAAATGAACTTATCGATGTACGTCAAATATCAGAAATAAAAATATAGGGTCAACCGACTGTTTTGAGAAAAATGCTATTAAAAAAACCTATTTTTTCTAAAAATGTTTACACACGTCTATGGAAAATTCATTTTCATGGGAATTTTTGAATTTAAAAACAAAAAAAAAAATCGGTCGATAACTTTTGTGTAAATTTTAATAAAGTTTGCGCACTACAAGATCTGCGATATGAAGAAAAACAGTAGGGGTCACCGAACTACCTTTTCTGTTATTTTCGAAAATAACGGCATTTTTAGTAGTATAAAAATACAACGCATATTGAGGTGGCTAAAAAGCCCCAAGTGTAACGATGGTAAACGCTTAAGTGCCAAAACGCGAACAAAAACAGGCACGCAAAATGTGCGCTCTGATTTTAAAACATTAATTTATTGTTTTTCCCTATTTGTAATTTTGATATGTGGTTGTGATGTATGATTGAGAAACAATTAAAAAGACTATGGTAACACTGTAAAAAATTACAGTGCAATTTACAGTAAAATACTCTAAAAATCAGTAAAAATCTACAGCATTTGACTTAATTTTGGAAATACAGCCAAAAAATTAATGCAAATTTTATGTTCAATTTCCAGGCCTATCATGAATAATTTAAAAATTGGAAGCCTTTATGTGAATTATAATGAGCATCAACATTATTATACACTATATGAGTTTTCAATTATACGATTAAGTACTAAACGTGCCAGAAAAAAATACTCTAAATTTTACAGAAAATCCTTGCAGCAATTCTGCCACAAACCCCGAAAATTACAGCTTTACAGGTTTCAGTCCAATTTACTGTATTATTTACAGTTTAAGTAATATAGTTTACAAACATTGTAAATTGTAAGTATGGGCACTGTAAAAAATGTGTGATAGGCTACCCCCAAAGTAAGGTGTTCGTCACTGCTTTTTTATTATCCACATATTTACAATATCTATTAATAACTCACCCCAAATATATGTTTTTAATGTTTTGAAAATTAATTTTTACAGTATACTGTAATTTTTTACGGTAATTTGTTGCCGAGAAATGCTGCCAGGATTTCCTGTAAAATTTACAGTAGTTTTTTACAGTGAAGAAAAGGGAAGGAAAAAAGTTTATGGAAAGGGACAAAGGGGAAAGAACCGGGCGGGCGGTCCAGATTTTCGTGATTTTGAATGCAGTTTAAGCGTGTTGGCGTAGTCTGAAACCAGTGGCCTATTAGTGCGAAAATAGACCGACCTTTACTTCTTAGCAATTTTCTAAATACTGATTGTCAAAATTCGTCCTTTTATACGAAGTTAAACGATATTTTACAGTTGTCATTGGGACCGTAAAAAAACCATACTAGTTGAGCATTCGCTACGTCGTCTTTTTATTCCAAGTTGTCGGCCATTATGAGCAATGGCGTGGGCCACATAATTCTGTTTGGTTTTTGCTTTGAGAGAGAAATCAAAGTAAATGTAAATAAAACCTTAGTAGCAGTGTACATAAACTGTGATTTTTTCGGATATTCCTGGATTTTACACGAGAAAAAGTAATAAGGACGTCATTAACTTTTATGACGGAAATTCGGTTTTTAAAAGACAAGTGATATTTCCTTCAACGAAACCTATATAAGATGCATATTAATCACATGTTATGCATTTAACACTCTCTATAAGACCTAATAGGTGAAATGTTGTGGAAAAACAAATTATCTTGTCATCTGAGAATATTCATTAGACATTTCTGAGTCCTGGGCATTTAAATCTTTGGTCCTGACATATTTAAATTATAAAGGAAAACACACTTTTCCGTACGAAATGAAAAAGTGTGTTGAAAAAGTCAGGAAGAGCTGCTATTTTCAGGTAAAAGAAGGATATTTAGTAACTTGTGGCCATTATGAGTAGCAATATAATCTTTGATCACGGTGTTAATAATGCATTAGCTTCTTGAACAGCAGGTACATTCATTTGGAAACAAGGTAAGAAAGGCCAAAGGCTTGCTTGCTATTTTCGGAAGATCGCACAGTGTACGCAAGGATGTTTTTTACGCGCGCGGACAGCTAGGACCGCCACGTCACAGTTTTGGCAGAAATATCTGCTTGGGGACTGGTGCGCAGCTAACGTGACCCAATCACCTTAAGGCAACCAAATCAAAGAAAAAATTAGCCATACAACCATACCACCCATACCGCGAGAAGTCAACTGTGGACGTGCATACATGCAAGCAAACTGGGCAAGCGGCGAGCGTGTTATTGTTATGAGGTTCCACGCGTGACGACCCGGACGCGTATTTGCTACTCTGACGTCACTTCAGGGTCACGCTGCCCGCGCGATAATCACTTCGTTTTTGGAATTTCCTTGAAAGCTTGTCTGAAACACATGATATTATGCCCAATTTATTATCAAATCTACGGTTTTCAATTACTGCTTCATGCAGATTTTTACATTGATACCAATACATGCTTTGAATAAATCATTTTTTTGGTGGTATTATAAGTATGTTTAAAGCATGTTCTCATGGACCTTTAAGTTAAGCTGTTTAAGGGCTACATACATATATAAAGTTCTTAATTTGGGTTCTACAAGGTCCAATCTACAATACAGCTGTCCCAAAAAATTTTAACACTCGAACGACGACATTTGGATAAAACTAAATGTATGAGCCTTGGTCTTTGTTTGGTTCCATTTGAGCAAAAGATAAGCCTTTAATAGCCATTTACTTCATTCCAATCCGATGCTTAAAACAAAGATATCTCACAATTATGAGAGCGCAAAATCCACTTGGTCCGATTTCTGCCTTTAGAACACTTAAATGCAATGATCAACATGAATACCACTTGCTTCCATATTCCAGTAGCAACATCTTCTTTCCATCTAAAAAGAAACCAAATAGATTTTGTGAAGTGTTTTTCTATTAAGAAGAAACTCGAGATTCCATGTCCACCGTGGGTTTACCAACGTTTCATCGTTGTATCTACCACACCTGCTCTTCTAAAAAGAGAAACGTTGAACTTGAGTCTTGCTATTCTGCTCCGTGGATCTGTATGGCCTGCCACTGTGTCTTTATTTCCCATTCTGCCTGCTTTATTAGACCATGTGGGCTTATTATCAGAAGGTGTCCTCTTCTTTTTTTTTTTTTTTTTTTTTTTTTTTTTTTTTTTTTTTTTTAATTTTTTAGGTTTTTTCTTTTTTTAATTTGTTCTTTTTTGGTTTGGGTTTAATTTGGTTTGGTTTAAAGGTCCATGGACATGGCTGAGTAGACATTTCTTAATTTTTACATTTTCGTACCTCAACAGTATCCTGCTCATATCGCAACATAGCAGATTTTTTAAAAAGTGAACATCGGCAAAGTGGTTGAAATTTCAAGGATCATATACCCAAACTGACAGGGCTTTTTCCTGTTTTCGCGAACGCGTAACAAGATTTGGTAGTTGGATTTGACCCATGAACGTAAATATAACCAGACCCGAAGATTCTCCCAAACGGCGTAACCCAAATCTAGGTGCCCAAAAGTATTATAAATACATACGCACTTCATTAACAGAGTTTTGGGCAACCCACCATAATTTGGTTTACGTATCGTCGTATTTGGAAAGTCCTTATCATATTTATGAGACACGCGAGTATTTTACGTTCGTCCCACACTTAGTGAGTGAACACAAACAACAACAACTGATTCCCACATGCTATCTCACGGACTCAAATATCTCTTTTCCTAAGCAAAATGTCACAGGGGTCATCGGGAGACTTTTTGTGCATTAGGATGCAGGAATTTTTTTAGAAGCATAGTTTCTTCAATCGATTGGTTTTCGCATAAATTATTGCAGAAAAATTCGGCCCGATCTAACCACTGATCACGGGTGAATGCAACACTTGTAACATTCGCGTGACGCACATATTTTATATGCGTGTGCTGGGGCGCCTCAACAGTGACGACACTCGCGTTCCTTACGCAGCACCAACCACGGCGCGCTGTGTTGGAGGGAAAACGGTTACGGGCTTGGCTATTCCATAATACACGCGATTCTCCTCTTGGTTTAAATATTCCGCTCTAGGATTTGACCCGTTTTATACGTCCAGATTAACAGTTGGTAAACAAAGCTCACACGTGGGCTATAACCGCACCGCACACTCATTATCTCTCCTTGTCGGTTTCTCTTTTTGTGTCGGGAACTTGATAAAGCTATTCTGTCTGATTCTCCTTGTCGGTAGAGTCACCCGGCCCTTGGGGCAGGCCGTCGACAAACCGCACATTATAATCGTAATTTTAGGCATCAAATCAAGAAAAATTATGCCATATGATTCAACACGTATGACGCATATCACGAGAAGGAAACTGTGTGTTGTTACTCGGTGTATGCAAGAAAACAGGGCCACGCGCACGTCCGGTCCACGATGACGATTCCTGACGCGTATCGCGTATCGCGTATTTGTACTCGGACGTCACTTCTGGGTCACGCTTGCAGCGCGATAATCACTTTATTTGGAATTTCCTTTGAAAGCTTTGTCCAAAACCCATGATATTATGCCCAATTTTGTTATCAATTACGGTTTTTCAATTACTGCTTCCTGCAGATTTTACATGTGATACAATACATACTATGAATGAAACCATTTTTGGTGGTATTATAAGGTAAGTTTAACGCATGTCCATGGACCTTTAACATCGGGTGTAATTTGGGGGGGGAGTTTTTGAGCGATTTAATAGGGCTACTAACTCTGGTAATGAAAGTGAACTGATATTTGAAAATACATAGTATTGCCGGAATTCATAAAGACAATGATCACACTTTTAGACATAATGAATTCAAAATGGATTGTCATATCTTTTCAATAGCTTCAATTACCAACTCGAATAACACAATCAATAAACAACAATTTGAGTATGTTAGAAAATCATGTTTTCACACAACCTTACAAATATTAACCACTGCAAATCGGCCAATCCGAATTGGTACTCTCCTTTATGACAAAGACTATGCTGTTTGTTCTACATACGCATTGAAATGAAATAACGGCAAATGAAAGCTTATTTAGCTTAGCTTTGAGCAGCATACCAAGCAGAGACCCATGCGTACTTCGTTATTTACAACATGCCTGTGTTCCGATTGTTAACATTTTTTTGGGACGCCTGTATTATACTATGTCATTTTTGTTAAATTTCTATTTTTGATAGGTGGCATATCTGCCGTGTACTTTAAAGGTCCATGACATGCTTAAACCTACTTATAATACCCCCAAAATGGTTTCATTCATATTATATTGGTATCATGTAAAATCTGCTGAATCAGTATGGAAACCGTATATTTGATACAAATTTGGGCATAATATCATGTGTTTGGACAAGCTTTCAAAGGAATTCCAAAATGAAAGTGATTATCGCGCGTTAAAGAAATCTTTCAAGGTGACCCAGAAGTGACGTCCGAGTACAAATACGCGATACGCGATACGCGTCATGATCGCATCGTGGAACGTACGCGCGTGGCCCTGTTTTCTTTGCATCGTACACAGTTGACTTCTCGTGATATGCGTCGTACGTGTTGTATCATCATATGGCATAATTTTTCTTGATTTGATGCCTTAAATTACGATTATAATGTGCTGTATTGTCGACGGCTGCGCACCACATCGGTGCTCTACCGAAAACACTACAAGGGAAACAGAAAAATCAGAACAGAATCGCTTTATTCAAGTTCCTCGGACAAAGAAACCGACAAGAGAGATATATGGAGTGTGCGGTGCGGTTTAGACCCGTGTTAGCTTTGTTTACAACTTGTTACTCTGACGTCATTAAACGGGGTCAATCCACTCCAACATCCTGAGACACGTTCGCGAAAACAGAAGGCCCTGTCAGTTTGTGTATATTTATCCTGAAATTTAACACTTTGCCGTATGTTCACAATTTAAAATCGGTTGTTGCTGATATGATCGGATCCCTGTTGAGGTACGAAATGTAAGAAATTAGAAATGTCTACTCAGCCCATGTCCATGGACCTTTAACATTGGTTTGGGGGTTACAGTTGCGGGATGAAAGTCACTGCTAATACAACATTAACGGGTTACCTGAATATTGTGTTTAATTTCATTAATATGTCAATAAATCTAAACAGGACGAATTTCATAATACTTGTTTCTTATTTTTTACTGACACTCGCTTTGGTATCCAGAGGTTTCCTAGGAACCCGCACTAATCATCTAATTAACGGGCGATGGATATTGATATTTCGTTTCTTGAAAAGATGGCTGTACCCAAATAATGCGGGTCCCTAGAAGCCCTTTTATGCATCATTTAAAATATGGCTTTAGTGTTAATGACAAGAAAATAACAAATTCTAAGCAATAATCGTTCAAGGCCGGCCAGGTTGTTCAACCTTTATGTCTAACCTTTAAGAAAAAAAGTACAAAACTTTCTCATTGGGTAAAAAAAAATGAGTTCACTCAAAGTATGATATCAGGGTACTGCCTGCCAAATTCCAACATGTATGATTGTTAAGCGGTCGTGCGTGGACACAAAAACAAAGTAATTATTTATATTCTATATCAATGCAGCGGGGAATGCTTGTTTTGGAATTTTAGGTCACTTGTTCCACATGATTACACTCTGTGCCAATATCAAAGTTGTCATAGAACTAGAAGTTCAGTGATATTAGTGTACTCTGCCAAATCCCACATGTATTGTTATTTTAAGGGGTTTGACGTCGGTAGTGATCTACTCGAAAAAATTTTCCAGAATTCACATCATATATGGTATTTAAAAAGGTACTGATTAAGAATCTGAAATTAAAAAATTATTAAAAACACTAATTTATATGCATGTGTTTCAGCAAAACAAAAATAAGGTATGTTGTCACTTTTTTTTTTAAAACAAAGGGCCCAAGTCTTGGGAGAAAGTACAATTGGCGTTCAGATCGCCTACAAAATAAAAAACTTCTCGATAAAGGTTTGTTGTAATCTTAAATATGTTGAGGGTCCCGATGTCGTTCTTCAAAATTTTTAAATCAAAAATGAGGGTCACAGACTTACTTTTTCCATTACACGCCGAAACCACTGAAATTTGGCACTTTTTTCAAATGGGCGTCCGGGCGGCAGAAAAAATCGCGCCACATTCGGCATGCAGCAAAGGCAGGAACGCTGGCGTCGAGATGCGCAGAGATTTTAATAATCGCAAACAAACGCACAGTTATTCGCAGTATCTGCGAATGATACCTTCGCAGCTCAAAACTAAAATTCTACCATTTGTCCATTGATGGGGCTCTAAACAGAATGTTGAAGGTGTAAAGCACCTTGCGTGTAAACAAATCACACGTCAAACCCCTTAAGGCGTGCGTGGACACAAACTACGGCGGTCCGGTAAGTACGTTATCCTGTTTCTTAAAATTGAAAAAAAAGTTGGCGCAAGCGTTGGAAAATCCTCAAGACTGGGAAAATACCGAAAGGCATTGTTGGGAAAAAATAGATTCGCCCGTTAGAGATTGTGTGTTAGCTTTTCCGTGTCTGCGAGTACCGAAGTACCCGACAAAAAGTCAATTTTCTCGATTAGGTTCTATGGTTCAGACCCAATTACGACACATATTTAAAACAAAAAACATGTTAACTCGGACCTCTGAGGCCCAAACTTCCATAGAACCCCTCCGTTTTCCGGAGATATTGAGATTAGTTTCATTTACACCCATTCTCTATGCCGGGACTGATAACGTTAATATCTCGCGCAGTACAATTTAGGATAATAACTGTTCGCATCTGGGACACAGGACTTCCCACTTCCGGGACCGCCGTACGTCGTAGACACAAACAAGTAAAATAAATTGTTTGTTCGAATTTGGAAAACTTGTTTCAATGATACTCTCTGTGCCAATACCCAAAGGTGTCCAGTCAAAGCGCAGGTCACAAAATAATGTTATTTTCTTCAGTAACTCAACTTGACTTTGAATGACCGCTATGAAAAAAAGTGTAAAATAGATTTGTTCAAGGTACATTTTTGTTAGATTTCGGTTGTACGTTTTCTTTTTTGACAATTGTTTGCAAATCGGAGTAATCGGATAGTAGATATATGTCTAAACAATAGCATGCTAAAAAAAAGTCGGTGAGTTGTACTAAATGTAAAATATCATTTTTCAAACAAATCAAATGATACAGATTTGTAGATGCAAGTCGGGCTATAAACCTGCCACAAATAATGCTATCATTTCATTCATTCATTCAGTATATCATTCATTCAGTAATTATTCAGCAGACAACATATCGTACGTGACAAAATGTATAATACAGAATATTAATATAATAATTCATAAAGTATCAATTGTAACCTGTACAAAGAACAAGTGGGGGATAGAAATGCTAGGACCATCTGGACAACCCTATAGGCTTATGGCTTTATTGCTGCCCTGGAAACACAAGTTAACTATTTTCGTTATTACAATAATGAGCCAAGTAAGTGGATAATATAGAATATTACATAGTAATATACATAACAAAAAACAGAGACAAACAACACAACAACAATATATCTAAGCTAAAACAAACACTTAACGGGAAACGGGAACGGGTTTGGTCAAGAAGGTCTGACTATTTCAACCTGTCTTGCTGAGGTATGCAATAAACTGCATAATGGAGAAGCAGAGATAGAAGAGATAGAGGTGAAGAAAACTAAGGATCGAGATATACCTAGGTTGAAGAAAGTGAGGAGAGAAATAAGGACTTGGGTAGAAATTTAAAAGAATTGTATCTGTTGAGAATGTTATTTGCAGATGAGCTTTAAAGTATTTTTGTTTGTGAATTGTCGTGATGGATTCTGGAAGATCATTCCAAGTTTAGCAGCCGTGATACTGAATAAATGCGTTTCAAGGAGAGATTTTGGGAGTGGAAGATGAAGTTTGTCGACTTGTCTGGTGTTACAGCTGTGGATTTGTCTGTATGTGGTAAATACTTTGCTGAGTTTCGAGGTAAATGATTGTGTTATAGCAAACATGAAGAGCGCTGTTTGAAGTTGTTTGAGGTGCTCTAATTTAAGTGTTTTCAGTGAGTGAAATAATGGTAAGGTGTGCGTTCTGGGGTGATTTTTGTGATAGTGCGAAGGCCCATTTCTGCGTGATGTTTAGTTTTGGTGAGTCGTGAATGATATTGGAGGCCCAGATGATGTTACAGTAGCTAATGTATGGGAGAACTAGTGGTTGTAAAGTGATTTTAAGGTGTAGTCTGGAAGGTGGTGTTTTAACTCTGTAGATTGGACCAATTGCTGAAACGCTTTGGTATGACAAGTTGATATTTCGTTCCATGTTATTTGTCGTCATGTGATAACCAAGAATTTTGTTGAGTGTACCTGGGAGATTGGTCTGGTTATCTATTGTTACATGTTTGATGGTGATTAGTGTTGTGTGTAGAGAAAAGCATGTTATTAGTTTTTTAAAACATTGAGAGAAAGTTGGGTTAGCCCGAAACCAGTCAGTGATTTTTTGCAGTTCATGATTCCTGTTGTTAAAAAGTGCATACATGTAGGGTTTGAAAGAAAAATGTTTGTGTCATCTGCAAATAGATTGTTTAAGTGTGTTAGAGATGTTGGTGATATCATCATGTAAATGATGAAAGTAGGGTCCACGGATTGAGCTTGCGGGACGCCAACTGAGATGGTTTTGATGGATAATGCGGTGGAGTGTACGTAGACTGAGTGTGAGCGTTAGTTAGGTACTCCTGAACCACTCCAAGCCTACTCCACGGACACCGTAATGATAAGCTTGTGAAGAAGAATGTTGTGGTCAATGGGTCGAAAGCCTGGAGGATCCAGGATCCCCACCTGTTTGAGTTATGTTTTTGTGCCGTTGAGGTTGGGATGTTAGTTCAGGAGTGCCCATGTAAGTCGAGCGTTTGGTCCTAAAACCGTATTGTTCATCGACAAGAAGGTGTGCTTGTTGAAGATGTAGACAGACGGTGTACTAATGATTTTTTCAAGTGTTTTTGAAAAAGATGGAAGAACAAAAATGGGCCTGTACTTTGCAATGTTATGTGCCTCTTTGTTTTTGTGTCGACGTGGGCTGATTTGAGTTGATCTGGGAAGGTTCCGGTGAGAAGCGATTGGTTAAATATGTGCAATCAAGGCAAACGGATGTTATCATTTGATTTGTTAGCAATCCCATGATCTATATTGTCGGTACCCGCACTTTTCCCATGTTTAACCGTTGGCGAAGTTTGTGGCATTTCATCCAACATAACTGGATTTAGGACAATGAGGTGAATGTGTTTTTTTGGAAGGTGTTGTTAAATGGTTATTGGAAAGGTGGAATTGTTAGCTAAGTTTGTTGCCCAGGTAGTTGAAGTGGTCGTTGAATGGCGTTAGCTCTGTCAGCGGGTTCAGTTATCTTCTTATTATTATGATTGAAAAGGTCAGGGATTTGTTTAGTGATAGCCTTCCTAACCTAAAGTTTGTTGAGAATGTCCGTTTTTGGTGATATTAATTTTGAGTTTCCTGAATTTGTTTCTGTGTTTGTTTATTTTCTTGGCATACGAATACTGCAGTTTATTGTTTTTGTATTGCTTATATTGTTGTTTGGTTTCTGGGTGTGTTTTTCTTTAGGTTGTTTTTGTAGAGGCCGTGGCTTGTGCTTTGAAATTGACTTGGAAATTGCTGTTGTCATCCCGGGCTGCTTATGGTTACGATTTTTTATAGTCTTCTTTTGTAAGGGAATGATTCGTGTAATGTTTCGTAGACGTTGTAATGAAGTTGCCGTACGCTATTTTAGGGTCATTTTCTGTGAGTATAGGTTCCCATGATTCAGTGTTGAGTCTACGGTACATGTGCGAATGTTTTTGATCTCTGTAAGTCACGTTTATGATTGTTGTTTTTGTGGCATGCTTATGCTTAAGAGATGTAATTAGGAATATTGGGAAGTGATCTGTAGTAGCGGTGACAAATATCCCTGGGGTGGAGGCTGTGTCGTAGAATTGGGTAAGAATTTTATCAATGAGCGTGGCTGAGTTGTGCGTAATTCGTGTGGGTCTGTTAATTTTAGGGATAGAAGAGTTTGCAAGTGATGTGTTAATAAAGTGATTAATGTGTGGAAGAGTGGAATAATTGAGAAGATTGACTTTAAAGTCCCCGACAATATAGACATCACGGTTAGTTTTATTTAGTTCAGTGAGAAGCTGCTCGAAGCTTTTGTTGAAATTTTTGGATGTGTGTTCATTGCCGCCGAAATAACTCCGACATTATTGTTTTGGGTCGATTGTTGTGTTAATGGGTGAAGGTTCACTGAAAAGTGAGTCAAATTCTGGTCTGGTGTTGTGTCCGATGATTTTGTATGAGGAGTGCTTTTTTGAATTTAAAACAACTCCCCTTCCTCTGCCAGTGCGTCTCCTTGAATGTACGTATAACCCCTTAAAGTTAGGGTGGTGACTTGGTGTCATAACCATGTTTCCGAAACGCTAGGAAGAGAACAGTGTTGCTGTGATCAAGGTAGTTAGTGATTTCTTCATAATAGTATTGTGTGATCTACGGCAATTGAATGGAATATGGAAAATGTATCGTTGCTTGTTGGTTTAATTAGTGTGTTAAAACTGTCGTCAGTGTGATAGTGGGGAGTCGACCCAGAGTTGTGTGTGGTGTGTGTGAAGGATGGGTGGGTCGCATGTTTTGGATATATGGGGTTCCTGTGAGTAACGGGTTAAAATGCAAAGGGAATAATTTTGATTATGTTTAGTTTGTGTTGGTGAAAAATTCAATTATGCGCGAAAGTCTTCGTCGTGAAGCATGGTTGTTAAATGGCAGTTCGTAAAGGCCTGTAGCAGCTGGCATACTGAAAAGATAAGTCAAAGGAAAATAATAGGGGGGGGTTATATGAGTGAGAGATGAGATAGAGGATAATAGAGAAGGGGGGAGGGAAAGATAGAAGAAGAGAGAGAGTGTTGAGAGAGAGGGGGAACTTGAGAGATTGGTTGGGTGAGGTAGTTGAAATAGGAGAAAGTTAGAAGAGCGAATGAGAAGCGGGTAGATAAAATGAACATACCGTAGAAAGACAAATGTGTGACAGTCACCAATGACGAAAGCAAAAGGCCAGCACGAGTAAAACACACACGGGCTAAGAAATCAAATTGCTAGCTTAATTTGTACTATAAGTTCATAAGGCAGTTTGTACAGAAAAAAAACAATTGGGTTGCTTACAAACACCGGGTAAGAATTAACAGAAAACAAAACTCTAAGACTTTACAACCGACAAATACTGACAAACAACCAATATCTTATGTATTAAATATCTCACAAATTTATAGGGACATTGCACTCATAAAAGATTAGTCAGAACTATAATACATTGGTAAGAATGAATAAAACCCTAGAATGAGTGGGGATTCCATGAACCGACCAACGAACAGAACAATATTGTACTCGGGGATTATATATACAACTAACCTCCCTTTCCCTACCCCATCATTGGAAACGACAGCTCTGATTTTTCTCATTTTCAAAATTTACCGCCTTTTCTTCCGGTATCCCTCAAAATTAAATACAGGAACATATGACCGTCAAGCCACGAAATAACACACAAATATAATTAAATCTTCAGGCCCAAGTTCTCCTCGTGATTGCTACGTGATCATCAATAGTGCCATTGTTCCGGCAATGCCGTGACCAATAGCTACCAATCTTGCGGTGTATTTCCCACTCTTCCCACCGCGGTTGAAACAAAGAGGTTCTATATCTAGATAGAGAGGGCAAAACGTTACGTCTCGTTAGAAATCATCGTCTCGCATGTTTTGCCGACCACAAAGAACACAGAGAGTACCAACAATAGAAAGCATGGCGGCCTCCGCTTCTTCCACATACTGTGGGTGCTGCTTGGCATATACACGAATCGGTAGTGATACAAATTGATGTATGTGTTAGAGGTGGTGCCAGTGGAATAATAGTGCACCTGGATCATTTGTGCCGGATACTCACTCTTAGGTGGCTTAGGGGCGCTTAGGTGAAAAATGTCTTCATTGAGGCGGTTATTTAAATCAAGACGACTGACGTGGTCATTTCATTCGTTGTGTGGCCATGGTAGGACTAAAACATTTAACCACCCAATAGCACCCAACATCCAACAACTGATATTTTGCGGATTGTTTGTAGCGAATTGACATTATGTGTGTATACAAGCACCCAACAATATATTTCCGTGCATATCAAAATGTCAACCCCAGCACGGCGAACTGGTTTTGAAAAATGGGCTTCACCCATCACCCCCTGGGTGTGAAATGAATACATCGGATTGACTCGTGTATATAGTGTGGGAGGTTGTGACCATTCGGCGACCCTGGCGTCCTAGTGACCCACCCTGAATTCAGCAGACTTTACGGAATAACATACTGCAGAATTATGCAGTTATTCCGTACAGTCACTATTGCCCCAATAAACCTTGATCTCGTAAAGGGGCCGATGTAGTACTAATTTTTTACTTTTACATTATTTTGGTACCACGAGAAAGCGTTGGACACAAATTATTTTGGCACATAGGAAGCCATATCTTATCAACAGTTTGCCAATGTTCAATTTGCCAGAATCTGTCGGAAACGGTCAGGTCCACGGTTTGTTTGGGACACTACGCGACATATTAAAGGTGCGTGTTCCGATCATCTTTGGGACCCCCTGGATTTACCTGGAAGTAGTGTCGATTTTGATATCAGATGAAAGGCCGTATTTTTCTCATTGCCGTCCTGAAATTTGAGCTATCAAATCCATTTCATTCTCAAGATAAAAACAAAAAACCGTCGTTTTAGTGGTTAACCATCAATAATTAGCACAGTATTGAATAGGGCTTTGCGACATGCATTATTGCGTCTACCATCAAAACCGCAAGTTTGTTTCCCACGGTACTTGACGGGGTGTATATGCAAGTGACAGGATCTCATATCAAGTAGAGAACACAATACACATAAATCGGAACAAGCACCTTTAAATTTCGTGCAAAAATTCCTTCGGGAGAGTGGTTTCCGTAGGGGGAGGGTCCATGGAACCTCGTTGTCCACAAACGGGAGTAGGAATGCCTTGTCCTCTTTAAAGTGTTAAGTCGTATTTGACAAGAAAAATGATTTAGTGTTACCAAATGTTGCTGTGTACAGTATTCTGATATGTTAAAGTTGACTATTAAATTTTCCATTTAAAATATTGGTCATTACGTGTTATATGTGATACAACTCATTTTTGATTTAAAAAAATCAAAGCCCCCTTTCATATACGTCAACCCTACAGAAAATCATATAGACCCCATTTTCACAAGCAAAATTAAGGTGATTTTAAGGGTCAAATACTTTCAGGCCTCCGGTTACAGGTGTATTATAACCGGAGCACCTGATGCAGGAGGATTTGACTTCGCGAAAAACACATCAACCCCCTTGGCCCATCGCATTTTGCTAGAAAAAAATGTGGGGAGGAGTGTTACATGGGTCCACGATGGTGTGAAAGTGAGTCCCCTATAAATCTTGGTGGAAAACAAATACAATGGCCGTGATTTGTATTCTTTCTTTTTTCCTTTTAGGGGCCCTGAAAGCAATATTTAAGCGGCCCTTACAGCAGCTGCTAACACTGCTAACTCTTCAATCCGCCACGGGAGGACTTATCACTCAAAGTCGACTTAGTAAACAGAATGTTGACATGACGATCTACATTATAATGACTGATCGTTATAGACAGAAGACGTTCCGTCTCTAATTTTGCAGAAAACTGTCAATTACGACGAGACCTATATTAATTCCAAAGAAAGAAATATGTTCGAAACTTTAACAAAAATGCAATTGAGTTAAATTTTATATTTATGAGGCGCTAGATATGAATTTTACACCTTTTCAAAGTTTTCCCCAATAATAAGTCTCTTAGATTTTAAAATTTAGAGAATGTACCTTGAAGGTGCAACGAGAGATTTCACATAACAGGTGTTCCTAAAATGTAAAGTATTGTTGCACTGATGTGAAGCTTTCTATCAAAAATATCCCCATCTGAAAGGATTAGGCTGAGAATTCTTTTCTTTTTACAAAAAAAATGTGAAATTCTATTTCCTATAGGAGCAAAGTGGAAATTCAGCCTCTTTTATATTGAAATATAAGCATATAAAAATCATCATTTGTTTTCACTTTTAAGACATTTCTTTAGCCAAATAAAAGGTAAGAACTATTGAGTGTCTAATCTATATGAAAGCACTCCATATGACAGAAAATATGGATGCCTTGAAATCTCTCCTTGCACCATTGAATCAGTGACGTCATGTAAACATTCACTTTTCACTAAGTCGACTTGACGTGATAATTTATTTTGTCATCCGCTCGACTTGGCGTGATAGTTTATATAGTCATGTCAACATACACTTTTGGATAAGTTTACTTGACATGATAATTGATGTCGGCATGTAAACAATCACTTTTCACAAAGTCGACTCGACTTGATAATTTATCTCGTTATGTCAACATCCACTTTTTACTAAGTCGACTTGGCATTATTTATCTCACCATGTCAACATCCCCTTTTTACTAAATTGACTTGGCGTGATAAGTTATCTTGCCATGTCAATATCCATCACTAGCTAAGTCGACTTGGCGTGGTATTTTTCTTGCCATGTCGACATAATATTGACAACGTGACGACATCGTAAGATATTTTTTCTCGCCATCATGACAAGTCAGATGGCACTTAAAAGCTTCCGTAATACAATAATTATCTCGAACTTCGAGAAAATATCTCGAACTTTGATAAAATATCTTACACTTCGAGAAAATATCTCTAACTTCGAGATAATGACTCGAAGTTTGACATAATAACTCGCAATGTTGAGAACGTAACTCGATATTTCGAGAAAATATCCCTAACGTCGAGATAATACCTCAAACATCGAAATATTATCTTGAAACTTAAAGAAAATGTCAAGAACTTTGAGAAAATACATCAAACTTCGGGAAAATAACTGATACTTCGAAATTATAACGCGATCTTTGAGACAATAACTCGGATTCAGAGATAACTCAATATTCCGAGAAAATATCTCAAACGTCTATAAAATATCTGAAATTTCAAGATAATAACTCGAAACTTCATGAAAATATCTCGAAAAACTATAAATTGTGAGAAAATATCTCCAAAACTTCGAGAAAATACCTCAAAATTGATACAATTGAATTGATACTACATAATAAATAGTGGTGCTTATTTTCTGGCCAGCATCGGCTTCCAATATCCATATAATTCATCGTATTCATTGCTCCAATGTAAAAAACCAAATTCGGAATAGCGAACCTCTTTTGAACACGGTATTAGGTTTCGGAATACCGAACCCTTTTCA
>JAMKCH010014395.1:0-71066 GCA_023653785.1 Ophioderma brevispina
ACAAATCATCGGGCTACGCGTGCAGGTTTTGATCCGGTAGTGGTGTGATCATAGGTGTAGTGCCCAGGGGGTTAAGGCAAGGCTTAGGTGGCTGGACACAACTGTTTCTCAAGTGATAGTGCTTTTGTCAAATTCAAAGCATTGGTATGTTGGCATGAATTACAGCAACTGGTCTGCCAAGCTAATCAAAGCCTTGCTTGCATCGCAAGGTATCTGTGATATGAATAGCATTTATTGAGAAAAAAGTACCCCCCTTTCTGTCATGTATTTTGGTTTGCAGTATTACTCACATCATGGCAAAAAGGAGTATTTTTCATTTAATTCCTTTACAGTTTACATCATTTTTCCATAAAAGTCACTAGAAAAAGGAGTTAACAGAAACTGTGACGAAAGGATATATATTCGTAGCAAACTAAGTATGAGCTACACTTCGTTTTGGCATATTAAGGGCTCGAAATTAGTTCGGAGGAAGCCATTCAATATCTTGAGAAAGCGCAAAAGAGCGAGAAAGTGTCCTCAGGGATGTTTTTTTTTTTCACCTCCGAGGAGGGGAAAAAATCATTTGAGTGGCCCAGATTTAGAATGGGTTGGAGAAAAGCAGGGCAGAATTGTGAATAGTGGCTTGAAGCTCCTGAAGCAGCCCCTGGGTCAGGCCACTTTAAAGCTATCAACAGTTGGTAGGTTTATTGAACAAAAATTAATATTGAGTGCATCTTTTGTTTTTTTGTTGTCTTTTTTTATGGGTGACTTGATTTGAATTGAGAATTTCCATTGGTTTCCCCTGTAATAAAAGAAAACTAGGCCTGAGGCTTGGGAGGGAAGTGCGAATTTCAGAAGTGAAATATTCACAGTAGGAGGTCTATTATATGGGAATATTATGATATTAAGGTTATTTGGACTATGATTGCATTGATCGTAAGTTGTGTGTTGAATTTTTTTGTGTGATAATTACGGTATTGTTTATTCAAGAAAGTGCCCGTGCTTATATTAATTGCCAACCCTTTTATAGCTTTTAATGAAGAAAGTGAAAGCTTGCATATGTTTATTATACAATTTTAAGGTAAAAATAAGAAAGTCATGTTGGTCTGTTTTGAAAGAAACATCACTTTTAAGAGCATACATTGCATTGTTTGCCATTTCTTGGTTAATGTGATCCACTTTATCCAATTTATTTTATTTCAAGCAAAACAAACATTGATTTCTATGCTTTTTTTTTTTTAATATTGAATTATTATCATTAACATACTTGATGCTAGGTTGTGGGTTTTTGAAAGCAACAATCTTTCATGTTTTAAACTGAAGCAATAATATTGTTCAATCCTTTTCAATGTTTGCTCAGATTGTTTTTAACATTTTCTTGAAATTCCCAACATTGTCTTAGACAGATCCAATTTAGGTTACATTAGTTAATATTGTCATTGCTTTCAGAGCATGGTTGCTTGAATTTGCCATGTAAAAATATCATAAACCTCACAGGCATTATTATAGCAAAGCAGAGTATCATGAAACCATTATCCACTCCCTGCGCAAATCTGAATATGAGATTTTCCACCCAGAGAACATTATGGTAAACTAAACCATCCACCATCTGGTCAGCATTAGCCCATACAAGGAATAGAATCCGAGGTGAAATCATGACCTGACTTGAGGGTCATGAAGCAATGCTGTCATCCATAACATGCCTTGTTATTGTGCAGAAGTTGTTGGAGTAGTGAGTTTTGGAGTAGTAAGTTCTGCAGAAGTTGTTGGAGTAGTGAGTTATACTCTTTTGAGCTGAACTGATTTGAGTGGTATACTAGTAAAGAGGATTAATCCATTTCAATGTAATTGGAACTTCTGAAATTTTGCTAACGAAAGGAAGAACTTTCATTCTGCTGATAATAGTGATATCAAATCTATATACACATAGGCCCTATAGCAATCTTGTTTAGATGAATTGAGGTAGTTTATATGTGTAATATTTTTTTTTTTAAATTCTGTGATGCCACTCTATTTTTCTTTATTCTAGGTCAACAGCCCAACTTACACCTTAAAAAGTTGCAATTATATAGGCCCAGACTGTATGTTGCTCAGTATGTCTATACTCCATAAACCTAGAAGTACAAAGTAATCAATAAACTCACACACAAGTCTCACAAGGAATGCCTGGTATGTCGACTTATACGACCAGTATTTTGTGTATCAGTGTAAAAGATTTGTTTTGTTCATACATCATGCGTTGTGTCTTAATGCACGCGCAATTTCATGGATTAAGACTGCGCCTTTAAGCGCGTTTGGTAGTAAGGCCAGTCTAGCTAGCCTAGGTTGTAGAATCTCTATAGGTTAGATCTAGGCTCAGTGGCACAGCCCAGATCCAAGCTATCATATTTTGGTATAGAAACTTGTACCATGATCTGAAGATAACACAAATTTTCAAGAATATCAGTGGAAGTGTTTGGATAGCAAATGGTTTGAATACCTTCATATGCATGCAAGGCAAACTGTTTTGTTGCTGCTGGCATTGGTGGCCTACTTTTTGTTCGATTGTGGGTCTTATACAGGACTTAAAATATAGTTCATCTCTAAATTGTGATCCTCCCCCTTCCCTAATTGTTGGTAAAATTTGTGGGATACTTTGTTGACTGCCAATTTGCTGCCCTTTCCCCTGATAAGTCATTTTAATTCCTGTTATACAGGATCATTTCATGTTTACATTAACAATGGTTCATGATGCAGAGGCAATTAACCAGTCAGTTTGCTTGATCTTCAATTTGTGGTACATGAGATAATTAGACATGCACATTTTATATACATCTGTTTTTAGACAAAAGGCGTTGATTCTTGAAGTTGCCTATAAATTGCAAAGAATATATACAGTTACATGGAAGTGCCATTTTTCATATATATGAAATCAATGGGAATGGAAATAATCTGAGAATTAGTTTCTTCATATTTCAGCTCAAACAGGTACCTAAGTGTTTTTTTTTTGTTTTTTGTTCTCCACTTGATATGAGAGCCTTGCACTAGCATACCCTTATCACCAAGTATTGTGGGAAACAAACCTGTGGTTTTGATAGTAGACACGATAATGCACATTGCAACGCCCTATTCACTACTGTGCTAATATTGGTGGTTAACCATTAAAACAGCATTTTTTTGTCGTGATCTTTGGAAATTAGGTATTTGGAAGCTGAAATTTAAGGCCAACAATGAGAAAAATATCTTTCATCTGATATCAAAATTGACACTACTTCGGGTAAATCAGGTGGGTTCTTAATGGCGATCGGAAGAAGCACCTTTAAAAATGAGTTTTGCACACATCATTCCATCCATGATTTTCACTGTATATCTAAAGCTAAAAAAGAAATTTTGTAGTACATGCTTCACAATATTCTGTAAACCACCACAGCTGTTTGAAAGTGTCATTTATTATGGCAAAATGAGAATAAAACAATATCAACAGCGACACACTTTTGACAACTAATTTGGAGTATTTGTGCCACTAACTACATCCTGTGTAAATTTGATGAAATTTCATTGTGGGCAAATATGATTTTTCATAAAAATCTAGTTTTACACGTCTTTGTAGGGGAAATAGGTATATAGAGGGTGCTGTAACATACAAATTATGACATTTGTAGGCCTATATTGGAAGAATCCCGCAATGGATGATGTCCCTACTTATTTCAGTTGTCAAAATTGTGTCACCATTGCTTGAAATTGCTCTAAAATAAAAGAGACAATTTGCATGTGGTCGAACAGCTGTGCGGTCATATAGGTAAAACTATAATACATGCTGACAATACCAACTTATGGGCACCAGTAACAGTTTGCAGTCAGATTTTAGGGGAGATTTGGCTCTTGGTTCCACTTGATGGAATAAAACAACTTTTGTGGCAGAATATTCTGACAAAAATATTTGTTAAAACATAAAATCATAATTTGTGCATGAGCATCTATCTGATTTAATGGGCCACAAAATAAGCAGATAATGACCAAATCAGAATGCAATTGCAAAAAAAATACAGCAGTAAAGTTCTGGAATAAAAAAAATAATATCAAAAGAGATACAAGTTGGGAATAATACTGAATCCTATTATGAGTCTTGTCTGGGAACACAACTAAAAAATGAATGAAGTATAGAATACGGTCAATCGATTAGAGGGAAATTTTACCAAAGTATTTGTAAAATCCAAACATTAAGTGACGGTACTTAGAGCTACAGTGTTTGTCATATTCCCTTGGACATGACATACCCATGCATATCTCTTTGTGTGAACTGTGCTTATACATGAAATCCAACTGTGCGTCATATTGGCGGGAAAGCGGGTGTGTACAGAGTTACATGTCCAAGGGATTTTGACAACTACTGTAGTTTTAGAACTGTAATTTTTGAACTGTAAAATTATAAAAAGACCATAGTTGAATAGTCAATGACAATTCTAACCAAATTTAGTACTAATTTTCTGCACACTCTGTGAAACTTAGAATTTCAATTGCATAAAAACACTGAAAATGAATACTTTTTGGCAATATTCTAACAGGATCGACTTTACTCAAAATTAAAGGTCCCTAGATAGAACTCATAATGATTCGGATCCAGGACTCTCTCTTTCAAAGAGCCAATAAGATTATGTATGCATACTCTTGATGTATAATTTTGTAATACATTGGGCAGATTCCTAACAGTAACAGCTCCCCATTTTGCACCTGGTCGAGAGAGGCAAGCGAGTGAACATGCATTGCCCAAATGCACAACATGTTGGCCACAGTGGGACACAGTTGGTTGTTGTATCCACTGGACCACAAGTGTCCTAAATACACGTACACATTACTGTTTGTACAAGAAAGCGTCCAAACCATTGAAACTACTAATGTAGAACTCAGCAGTGCTTGGTGATAAAGCAGGGCTTTATGAATCCCCCATAGGCCTTCCGCATTTCAAGCACAGAGTGTAGCTCAGTGTGGGTCAATGCGAGATCAATGTTCTAGAGGCAAGCTCTGATTAGAGAGAACTTAGTATTTTGCAAGTTCTTCGATTACTTCAGGGCTACATGACAGTAGAGGCAACTAATGTATTTGGGGTTCTGTAACCATTAACTATTTGTAAATGTTTTTCTTCAAAATGCTTGGCTCCCTCACTTCTTTTGACCCCCTGTTACAGTCAAGATGAAGTAGACATGCTATGAAGTTAAAGTTACTTTAGCCAGTGTTCCTCTAATGCTCTTTGATGTGAATTATAACTCAAACATTCTGTAGATTGTTTCCTGACAGAAATTTTGAGGTAGGGAAGCAGGATCTCTGAACAAAATAACTTTTATTCTCACTCATCTTCTAAGAAGAAGTAGACCCTTCTTACCATAAGACCCGTCATTTATTTACATATAGCCAATGCAATTTATATCGTTATTCAACCAAGGAAGTTTCTCAAGGGAATGTGTAACTTCCATGTTAAATTGCCATCAATTGATGCTAATAGTTTGCTATACATTTGGAATATTGTCCAGCAATAAAAGCCGCCAGTAATCACGAAAGATTCTACTTGAGAATTACCTGCATTCGCACGCAATGCCTTAAATGCCAGGCTTCTCACAGAGAGTGTCATATATGCGAGTATTGAATAAGTAGTAACATTCTGAAGGTAACTGAGAAACTGGAAATTACCTGGAGGTACATTAAGGTGGCCTCCACAAGCAGCAATCTTGCATGACAAGGCTCACAAGAGTTGTGCTAACACATCAACCTAATGCATGATTCAAACTAAGAACTCTCCCGGATACTACACATCAACTGAACTCGCCAGTGTGCAACTTGCCATATACTCTCCTTCCAAAGCCTACAGCTTGTGCTTTTGGGAGCAAAGGGGTGGAAACACATAGCGTTGCTATTCAATCAAGAGCTACAGATTACCTTTGCTCATCACGCTCCCGTTTGTTTGTTACAGTGAATCGGTGAGAATGAAACTAACCCTAACCCGTGGCTGACCCTTTTTGATTCATATTACATTTTCAGCCCCCCATTTCTTTCCTTCCTAGCCGATCTTACACTGCGCTGTAGGGAATCTCTGAAGGGTAGCGAAATTGAGGAATGTGTACTTATTCTGGTTTTGGTCACTTTTAAGTCCGGTATGTCCTTAAATGGTAAAGGGGTGGGACCGTAATGGAAGGCATCCTCGGGGCGTTCATTCTTATGAAAGTGGGGTTGCAAGTGATTTTAACTGTAGAGGGGGTGTAGGAATTAAGGCATATTCATAGCATTTTGCAGTAGTTTTAGCTAGTTTTGTAGTTGTGGGTCCCCCGCCAACTTTTGTTGGCGAAGGGGGACATAGAAATGGTAGCCGTCTCGTGTGTGTGTGTGTGCTTCCACATGCGATATCTTCGGAACTAATGCAATGGTGGACGTCCATCTTTGCAACATAGATGTTATCTCAATTAGGCGGTGGTGGGATACAAAGTGGGTCATGTGACATGGGTCCAAGGTCCAATGTTGGTCAAAATATGGTTAAATATAGGCAAAAATAGGGCTAAATTGGCTATAATCAACGTTGTCAGCACATGATATCCTTTTGATTGAGCAAGTATGGGTGTCCATCTTTGCACCATAGAAGTCACAGTAGGCTGCTGGAGTAGATTCGGAGGAGAGTCATGTTGCATTGGGTCAAGTTCAACTGGGGTCAAAAATAGGGCAAAAATGAGTTTAAATTGCTACAAACCTTATCTTGTTGTGGGTCGGATGATGAAACTTGGGGGTGGTGGTCAACATTCATGCCAAACATTTGAAGTCATTTCCAGGTCATGCGAGTTCATCCAAGGTCAAATCACCTTAACATGTGGTAGGAGGATAAATCTTGGGGTGTGGTCACAATTCAGTGCCAAAACTTTTGAAGGTCATGTCAAGGTCATTAGGGTCATCCAATATCAAATCACAAATTGTGGTAGGAGGATAAACTTGGTGGTGTGGTCACATTCATTGCTGAAATGTTGAGGTCATGGACGGTCAGCGGGTCCCTTCAAGGTCAAATCACTACCTGTGGTATGAGGATGAAAAATTTGGTGGCTCTGTGGGGGTCACCGTCAGTGCCAAAACTTTGAGGTCATTTCAAGTCATTAGGTGGGGTCATCCCAGGTCAAAATCACTAAATATTGGTAGGAGATGAAACTTGTGGGGCGTGGTCAACATTCGTGCCCAAAAGTTGAGGGTATTTCAAGGTCCATGCGGGTTCATTTAAGGTCAATCACTAATCATGTGGTAGGAGATGAAAACTTGGTGGATGGTGGATCACCATTCAGTGTGAAACTTTGGAAGGTCATTTCAAGGTCATGCGGTTACCATCCAAGTCCAAATCACTTACATTGGTAGTAGGATGAAACTGGTGGGTAGGTTCAACATTCAGTGCCAAAAATTTTGGTGGTTCTTTCACAAGGTCATTCAAGGTCCAAATCGTCTTGCACGGCCATGTGTGTGTGTGTCCATCTTTGCACCATAGATATCACCCAAGATGCTCGGAGAGTTCGGAGGAGAGTCATGTGGCATGGGTCACAGGTCAAATTGGGGTCAAAAATAGGCAAAAATGGAGTAAATTGCTACAAAACTATCTTTGTGTATGATGATGAAAACTTTGTTGGGTGGTGGTCCCATTCAGTGCCAAAACATTTTGAAGGTCATTTCAAGGTCTGCGAGGTTCAGCCAAGGTCAAATCACTTAACATGTTGGTAGGAGGATGATTATTGGTGGGTGTGGTCACATTCAGTACCAAATTTTTGGAAGGTCATTTCAGGTCCTGATGGGTCATCCCAGATCAATCAAAAACAACTAATATGTGGTAGGAGGAAGAATATTGGTGGGTGTGGTCACATTCAAGTGCTGAAATTGTTGAAGGTCATTTGAAGGTCTGCGGGGTCATTCAAGTCAATCACTAAACATGTGGTAGGAGGATGAAAATTGGTGGGTGGGGTCAACATTCAAGTGACCAAAAACAAACTTTTGAAGGTCATTTCAAGGTCATGAGGGGGTCTCCCAGGGGTCAAATCACTAAATATGTGGTAGGAGGATGAACACTGGTGGGCGTGGTCCAACATTCAGTGCCAAAAAAGTTTGATGGGGTCATTTCACAGTCATGCGGGGTCATTTAAGGTCAAATCACAATCATGTTGTAGGAGGATTGAAACTGGGTGATGTGGTCAACATTCATTGTTGAACTTTGGGAAGGTTCAATTCAAGTCATTCGGGGTCATTCCCAAGGTATAATCACTTAACATGTGGTAGGAGTATGAAACTTGGTGGGTATGGGCAACATTCTTCCAAAATTTTGGGTTCTTTCAAGGTCATTCAAGGTCAATCTTTGCACATGGTTTGTATGGTCAGAAACTATTGGAATGTTGGCCATACATTCAATGCCAACATGTTTGAAGGTCATTTGAATGTTCATGTGGTGGTATTCCAAGGTCAATCACGAATCCTGGGTAGGATGAAACTTGGTGCATGTGGTCCCAGTTTTCCGTGCCAAAAATTTTCAAAGGTCCTGTCAATGGAAGTCCTCAGGGGTTCAAGAACCACTTATCTCCATCACAATCTTCCCTGAGATCTTAACTTAAAATTGTTTCTTTTTGTTTTTCTTAAGCTACTGCACTGGCGGGGGACCTTTGTGTTCGAGAACCGCCTTTTTTCAAATGATATGGCCACGACTATTCTAGTTAGGATCTGAGAAAAATGCTTTCAAGAAGATAAGAATTGCATTTTTGGACCCAGCCCTTTACCTGTGTATAAGCCGCATTTTCATGTACACAATTTTCATTGATTTTCATTCTCAACATTTTTTAAATTGGGAGCTGTTGTTTCACAGAAAGGCTCAGAATCTATAACAAGTAGACCCTACATTTAATTCAATGCATGTAACTGTAAGATGGCTTGCCATAATATGCATGTGTCGTGCATTTTAGAGCATACTTTTCACGGAGACCTGCCTGAGACCCTGTTCTTGATAAACTAAAGAGTTTATTGACATGTTAACTTATTTTTATATAAATCTCTCTAAATTTGACAAAAGCATAGGCCTACATGATTGCTGAGTTAGAAAGATTTGCTGGGGAAAAGTTGTAACTTTTACACTTTCTATTGAACTTTATATGTCTTTTGACAAGGAAGTATGCATGGTAAACAAGTGAAATTTGATAGTAATTTATTTTCCCCAATTTTTGTAGCAGGTTTGAATTTGGGTGAAGGCTACAAAATCAATTTCTTAACAAGGGCCACGTACATAGCTGATTGTTTGATTGTGATTAAATTGCCCCCCAAAAAGATATTACTGCAGAAAAAAGCATGTTCTTGTTCATTCTCAAAAATTTCTCACCACGAAAATTAAGTTGGTTCACCGTGTTTTGATATGTCTTTAAATGGTAAGGGTGGGGACAAAGATGGATGCCTGTCCTCAGGGCTATTCTTTACCCAGAGAGTGGGTTTAAATTGTCAGTAATTTTCATACAAAGAGGAGAAAGAATGGGTTTGCAACTTAACACTTGGCATCCGAAACCTGGTTCATGGTGAAACTACAAAGTTTATTGTCACATTAAAAGAACTCTTTGCATCATCTAGATTGGTCTGGGAAATGAAAGCCATGTATTAATTCTGTAATACTACACTTTCTACCCACTGGGAACGACATCACTTGGAAAATGGTGATCAGTATAATTTAGCTTTCTCTGACCTCCTAATTATATGAACCCTTAAAAAGAATTCTCATTTTTTTCCATCTCCGTTTCTTTTTAGTTGGTCGCCCTGTAGCCAGAAGCTCTGTCCATTAATTTTTGTGTTCCAATAATGCCTTAGAAAGACATTAAGAACTCTATGGGTCCCTGTGGTTCAGTGTACAAGAAGGCATAACATTAACGCACCATTGACAGAGGTTACTTTTGTGCGATTGTTTGCTAATTTCTACAAATTATTGCCTACAGTTCTTTTCAGTTGTTGCCAGTGTGCTTGCAATTGTTTACAAGTTGGTTTGTATGTTAATGAGTACCAGTGTTTTTTTAGGTTTGCAAAAAAGTCAGGTTTAATGGTTTTGCCCAGAGCACCACTAATTAATTAGAGTATTTGAATGATTGTGTCACAGAAGTTGTTTTGCGTAAGCCAAAATGCGACTTTTTGCAACAGTAGATGAGTGACTAAACTTGTTCATTGATTGTGGCACAGAATATGCTGTCATTGAAATTTGCATATGCATTTTCCCTCAGTTGCATTGTATTGTATTTTGCAGAGTTCCTAAACATTTTGTTAATAACAACATGAAATTGACTAACTTTTAATGTCATTGGGCAAAATTTGAGTTTTTATTTGCAGACCAACATATATCTATTAAGTACTACTACTTTTTGTCTTACAAAATTCTAGTAGCCAGCTAAATTCTGGGAAAGTTATCCAAAAGAAAAGAAAACTGGCGAGCATCAAGTTGAATGAAGACGAAAATACACGGTATCGAACCCGGACCTCTCGCATGAATCGAGGAAGAGATTTTACACTGGACCACAGAGACTGTGTTTCGTGGATACCAGAGGACTGTGTTTACGGTGATACCAGAGAAATGAGTGCGAATAGCGATTAGATAGTGAGAGAGGAACCGGGCTCGAGGACCGTGCTCCACTGTTTTGTCTTTGAGTTTTGATTCTTCATAGATTCCTGCTAAGAATCACTGCAATAGAGTTCTCTTTCTAAAGACATCCCGGTAATGTTTCAAGTTATCCATAGCTAACATCATTAACATGACTTTGTACACAAGTTTATGTATTTTGTGGAAGATCATTTTAATAATTTTGTAATTGTCTCCACACCACAGACCCCAAACTAGACATTTTTGAGTTCATTTGATTGTAATTTTTGTTTTACTGATTACAGGTCGATCATTGTGAGTCCCAGTGTGGATAAATACTTTTGCCTTTTTGACCATTTAATGGGGAAAAAGCTAACTCGGTGCACTCTACCGTGACTATGTCACCATCAGATGGCGCTCTTATTGCTTAATTGGCCTGCGTGCAGTGACCTATTGACCCGATGGTATTTTACTTGTTGGCAACATGTATGACAGAAGCCACAATTCTCAAGTGCTAAGTTCAATTCTGTGGTGTACAGAAATTTTGCTCAATTTGCCAAAAAAGTCAGGTGATTCTGGCAAAACTAACTAGTGAGCAACACTTAAAATGGCAGTTGTTTATTGAAAAAAAATGTGAATAATTTTTGTAAAGAAGGCAATGAAGTGAAAACCTTTCATACATTAAGATTAAATGATAACTTATATTGTTCCCTACATAAACTAAATCCAAATCTAAAATCTTGCTTAACCCTACCCTGACGTCGGGTTTCTAGCCCGGAGGAACTGAAGGAGTGGGAAGAGGGGAAACAAGAAGTCACAAATGCGGGTGGGATCGAACCCAGGGCCTGAGCCCCATGACCCGGGATAGCATGCTACGGGCTGTAGTTCTGCTAAGCATAACTCCCAATCTGTCTTTAACATGTGTCATTATCTGATGTGGATTTATCAAACCACAACATGGAATAAACCTTTCCTCCCCTTTTAGCAAGATGATGCAGCCATTTCCAAAGAAGCCACTTTGCAGACTGTAGACGTATCAAAATATCAAAAGCATTTTTTTTTAATTTTTTAGGTTTTTCATTTTTTGTCTGTGGCTTTTGAAATGGTTAATCCTCAAAAATTGTCTAAAAACAGTAGGAACCCATATGGATTCTGTATGTGCCTCTGCAATTTTTGCAATTTCCCCCAATTTCCAAAATTTTTTAATTCTAATTCTTTTAAGTTTTTTTCACATGTCAGTCGATAATGGATTCAAGGTTGTGTTTGATATGGAAAACAGGGGATATATCGTACATTTAGAGGGATTTTGAGATCGACAAAGTTGAAGTAAGTTAACAGGGGAAAGGTAATTCCATGTTTTTTGCAATAACAAAGTACAACAAATCAGGTAATGACAACATGTTATAAAGACCATAAATGTGGAGTATGCTTAGCAATAACTAGTTACTGCGGTGTCGCTGGCCCGGTCAGAGATTTCGTTCCATATGAGTCTTGGTTTTGGTGACGTCATCGCTACTTTCGGACTTAGTGTCATTTTTCTCAATTAACCAGTGAGTTTTGGTGAGATTTAGCTGTGATAGGGTTAGGTTTAAGATGACAGCTTTGTTTTCTACAGTTTTGGACGCATGGGTAATGGTGGTGGGTTCATACCTCATTGGCAGACGTCTGGCCTATGCTATGATTTACATGTTTTTCATGCAATGCTGTATGTTTATACATAGGGGCCGCTAAAGCAATGGTTCCAACGGCTACATCGGCCAACATACTTTCGATAAAGATGCATCCATCATTAGGGTCTGCGCCTTCAACGAGATTTTGGACATCAATATATAATTTTGTTGTCACATGTAAATTTGTATTTGCCTATGGTATTTCAATATAAAACATTGCCTAAATAGAAAATTAGAAATTTATTTTTCTTTCATACAAAGAAATAATTCTCAGCTATACCTTTCAAGATGGGCTTTTTTCATGGAAGCGTACAATCAGTGCAAATATCAGGGCTTTTGAATTCTTTTTAAGGGATACTCATCATATGTTAGAATCTCTTGTTGCACCTTTAAGAAGAAAATATAATTGCTAAATGTAAATCAGCACATCACAAAAACAAAGTATTGACAAAAAACACCTAATAAGGTAATTCATTTAACCATGTTTAAATTAGCCAGGAGACAAAAAAAAAATACTAAAAAAACTTTTTTGTCTCATGGTGACTTCCAGGGTTCGGAAACTTTCCGGAAGAACCCTTATTTCATTCCGGAGAAATGGAAACGAAACTGGAAAAAAGGAGTTGCTCCAGTTTTCCTTCCGGAAGAAACTTGGAAAGAATCAAAAAATGTATTATACATAGTTCTGTGACGTGTAGCCGTTTAAACGTTTACACGATGAAGCTCTCACTACCCGTTTAGAAAATTCACTACACTTTTACACGTCAGCAAACCTACAACTTCTTTTCAGTATTATTTTAATTGCTGAAGTTAAATTTTACCAACAGTACCCCCCGCCGTCAAGTGAAAAGACAGTTACCATTCCAAATGCTTCTTTCTAGAATGTTTCCGACGTTTTACGGAACGGGAAATCCCCCGTTTTACCAAATTCCTTGTACGTGAGTGGAGCGATTCGGCATAATACACCGCATAACACGGCCCCCAATTATGTGGTGCTTAATTACAGGAGGGATTACAAAAAAGGTAAAATTACAGCGGTAATGGAACCCCCACATTGATTCGTCGTTTGAGATCGTTGGGAGATGCAACTGCTTTAATTTGGGATTAAACATAACATAGGTAAGTACAGACAACATTTTATGGTTCAAGATGATATTTATGATCGAGATGCAAAGCGGGTAACCCGATTACGAACGGATTTATGGTGCAAGAATGCATTTGCGTGGAAGCGCAAAAAAATTCGGCATTCGTTAACTTGTTATGACCGGTAAAACGTTTAAACGAACGGAAATACAGACCGTGAAAACGGATAGGAATTAACGGAACTCCCATCTATTATGGTAACAAGCAATTTTAAACTAATGTCTCTGCTTTCACTTCAAATCATCAAGGCTACTTTAGTTACTTTGCAGACATCTTTTCTTTTTTCTTCACAATTATTTACATTTTATAGCATTTCCCTTGCAAGTATAGTAAATGTGTTCACAATTTTGTTTTGTCTGTGCAATCATATTATACAGATGATAATTGTAACCCATTTTCCAAATTTTTTCTCATGTGCACATTTATACTATCACAGGTTGTAATTGGAGATGCAAACAATAAAAGCTATAAAATCTGTTGGCCCAATTGTTTAATTTTAAAACCAAATCATCAAAAGCAGCACACCATTTTGTTCTTTTGGTTTAAATGGTTTTTGTTATACAAAATCTAACTTTGTATTGTGTAGTGGGGAAACCTGGGTTAGGGAGACTATAACATTTGCTTAAAAATTGAAGATGTTCAAGTGTTTTCGAAGGAGTCTCTGCTTGGCCTTGCTGGCGAAAAAGTGTCTACTCGTTTCTTCCAGTAATTGTTATATGTGGGCCTTGTGGATAACTGTGGAGTTTATTTTGCTATTCATGTGGGAGGGGGGTCCCTGAATGTTTATTTTTAAATTTATTTTTTACTATATTTCATTCCTTGTATAATATAAAACCAAATTGGTAAGTCCTTGTCTTTAAATATAAATTTTTTAAATGACGTTTTTAGTTTCTTCTTCCGCTGCATTGGAAGAAACTGGAAGAACCCGTTTCTTCCAAGTGTACAAAACCGCGGAAAAAACGCGGGTTTTCCACCTGCGGGAAGAACTGGCGAACCCTGTGACGTCTGAATTCATGTTTAATTCAATTCACTGTCTCAAAAGTAATCCAGTGTACCCTTTCAAAATTGCTAAATATGGCCTCAAGGTTTGCTCAGAATATGTTCACCCATGATTTACCCAAGTTTGAGAGCAAATTTGCCATCTACATACTCCTTTCTTGTCATTTATATGGTAGTGTACATTTACATAATAACTACCGCCTGATTGTTGCAACAACATTTTCACAATTTTAACAAACAGCGTTCCGCGGAATGATGTATTTTTAATTCATAAACCATTGGGCACCCACATAGATTTCTAGGTCTTCTCTTCAATAATGATGACACCATATTTATAACATTTATTGTGAAGAGCACATGGGTATCACAGTGGCCAACAGATGTCAAATTTGGAAAGTTCAGAATGCCTAGTCTCCCCTAATTGCTACTATTTGCAACCATTTTACCGATTGTTTTTTACTTCAAAGAATGTTGGATACCATCAAACTATCACTTTACCATCTTGTTCCAGGTCATGGCATGTAGCCTCTAACCCAGCCCTCCATTCATTACTGAAATTCTTCAGTTCTGGTCCCAGTGGGCTTGACATATTCACTGGTCAATGGTGGCCTCATGGTAGACAAATAGCTCTCTATCATAGCATAGTGGAGTTCATTAGCAGTTTTTTTTGCTCATTAAATTGGGGCAATCAAGCAGAAAACTAATTGTTTTAACGACATATGATCTGTGGATTAATGTCATTAGCAATCATACATATGGTGTAGTCACTATAGTTAGTAAAATCTCAATTCCCTTGGCACATTTCATACCATCATTCACCAGTGTATTTTAGAAAATACATCCCCTGGATTTTGGGTAATGATATATAATACCCTGACCACACAAGGTGCCGTTGATGTCAACGTATGTTACAAGTACAAACCACTGAAGCTGTTTCCTTGGTGTATGATCTTATTTTTAACTCAAGTGAGTTGTTGTGATGAAAAACCTAGAGGATTTAAGTACCTTGTCTGTGTTTGTGTGTGAATTCAGAGTGGTGTTTTGAACCATTCCCATAATGCATTGCGTCTTCCTTTGTTGTAAATTTCCGGATCCTGAAATTTGTTATACCCGGTATCCTATGGCACTGTTATACTGTGCATAAATGTTTACTTGCATGAAAACAAAAAAATCCAATTCATCTCAACTTGGGAATTAAGCATTTTAGTTAAACTTTAGTCTATGATGACTGTTTTAATTGCTACACCAAAAATTTATATTTTGAAATCTCTGAGGTCAGCCTTTAATTGCCTATGATATCGCAAATTTTGTTTTTTTACTTCAAAGAATGTTGATACCATCCAAACTATCCCTTAAACATCTTTGTTCCACAGGTCATGGCAATGTAGCCCTCTAAAACAAAACAAAAAAGGCCTCTCCTCATGACCTTAATTTTCCATTTCTGGTTCCAGTGGCTTGACATAATCACTGTGCATTGTGTCTCATGGTATACCATAGGCTCGTCGTGTAAGTGCAAGTTACTCTGCAGGTGGAGTTCAATTGGCAGTTTGCTCATTAAATTGGGCATCAGAGCAGAAAACTATTGCTTTTTAACAATCAGATGATTCTGTGGTGGATTAATTTCATTACATTCATCATATGGTGTAAGTTGTGTAATGGAAAACCAGACGGATTTGGTTGCCGTGGTCTATGTTTGGTGTGAATTCAAGGGCATTGTGAACCAATCCCATAATGGCATTGCAGTGTTACTGTACGTACTAAACAATGTCATTTTCTTAGGGATAAAAATTGTTCCAAAAGTTTGAAGAACTATGAGATTTCATGATTATGCTAAAAATTCCCAATAAGACTAAATTTTTGTGTGGCTAAAATGAGCAAAGAATCATTTTTTTTATGTGTTGAGATAGATTGTTGTGGGATCACATGACCCTTTGATGTGAAAATTTCCCAAAACTGGTGCATTGGTGGGTTGACTCAAAACACCCTCTGTTGTGAATTAAACTGTGGGATTTATGCCTGGATCATGAAAAAACCAGTCCACATGCCAAAATATCTGGAACAAAATTTTGCTTTTAGGATAAATTTGAAAAAGTTTGGAGGTTTTAAGTTTTAATCCTCAGTGACTCAAATATACAATTCAACTGAATGGAAGAAAATGGATTACAGAAGTCAAATATAAATTGATTTCATAATATAGCTATGCATAAAATCCGACAATATGAGTTTATGATTATATTACGATTCCGTAAGCTACATACTAATTACACTGGATTTAAATCACAGATTGACTCAAAATGATGGGCTCCCCTTGTCAATATCTCAGTTGTATGCACCTTTGTCCAACATCAGAATTTCAAATGATTTGTCAAGTTTGGTTAAACAGTACATAACCAAGGTCAATGTCTCCTGGAAAATCTTACACAACTCCGTTTGAAGTGCTGGAGAAGTGTTAAGTATTGTACTTGAAGCATGCCTTAAAAGCATATTGAGTTTTTATTACAGTTGGATTGAGAAAAGAACCAGTATACTTTACCACATGTACTTACAACCTGTAATTTCTCTATTTCATATAAAAAAACCATTACCAACGTAACTTAAAGGTGCATTCCGTGATTCAAGCACCTTCTGTTTTATTCATTGTTCACTAGATATCCTTGAGAAAAGCTTATTCACAACTTTTAGCTGATCCCGGACTTTGCGGTTTTGTGTTATGAGCAAATGCTCGTTTCCCACGGTCCCATAGGCCACTGTGCTATAATAATTCCTGTCCGTTAACGGACAGAAAATACAAAATTGCGAAATTTTTAAAGGGACACGAATGAATTTGAACGTAAGATTGGCACACATGGATACTAATGTTAACGGTTCAGATGATATAAAATCCAAAAAACTGATTTTGAGGGTAAGTTGGGGGACGAGGGTGTGGATCCCGAAATGCCCCTTTAAGACAATATCAGTGAAAGAGTAGGAAAATACAGGTATTTGAAATTTGCAGGAATAGCTTAATGTTAGTCTGTGGAATTCTCAATAAGTTTTTTTCAACTGAAAAAATTGATAGAAAAAAGGGCAAGGAGGAAACAAGCAATTATCAAAAATATGAATGCCATTATGGTTGTAGTAAGTGTCCGTTACAACATATAAATAAAAATATCTGATTGTCCTTATTAAACGCTTTTGGTCTGATCAATTGCAGAGTATGTGGGATATGTATACTGATACAGAAATGCACAAATCTGATTTTGATGATTTTTCAATTTTCTGAATTATCAATCACTGATAGTGTCTTTAATGAGTGATGCCAATGTTTTATTTGCCCCCCTTCATTTAATGTGGGCTGCAGTTGTGTTTTACCATGGCCCAGAGTCTCCTTGACACATACATCCCTGATTACTGAGACCAAATCATATTTTTTTTTTATCATATCAATGTAATGACAAAACCAAATTATTTTAGCATGCTTGAACAAGAAAAATAGAAGGTTTCCCTGATGATCCCACAAAAATCCTTGCATTTGATTGGTGAATGGTTGGGAAGAGTGCAAATGAAATTAAAAAAAAGAAAAAAATATAAAGTGTATTTTTGCATGTTTTGAACTTCTCTCTCCTTTGTTCAACAAACTACTCGTTTGAAATGTTTATAATAGTTACATTCCCTCCCCGCGTGTTTATCATTGTCAACGAGTAAATAAGTGCATGCAAGCATGACAAAAACCGCATATTATGGTCAAGCCTGGCTGATAATATGAACAGGCACAGCAGACAATTATGTTCTTCCCCCATCATGCTTTGCTCCTTTGGTTACAAGAGAAATATTTTTTCAAAATAGATAATAAAGGATCAAATATGATACCGAAACCACCCTGAGAAACTCCCCTCTTTTGATATGGTTTCAAAGCAGCATGGATTTTACATCAAGCCTTTGTAGCATAGTGTTTTAGAATGTAATCCGAGGGTGTTTTTGAACCAATCCCATAATGCATTGCAATTGCCTACACTGTACTGTACTAAACATGTCAGTACTTAGGGATAAAAAGTTTTAAGAAGTTTAAAGCGCAACTGGCACATTTTTTTCTCAAAACAATACAATTATTTTCAAATTGCTCTCAAGTTATAGTCTAGGCCATTGGAAGAACAGAGATTATTTTACACATAAACTAACATACCCCAAAACAGAGGGGACATTGATTTGAGGATAAAGACATCCAGGTAATTTGTAAGTTTTTTTTTTTTTTTTTTAATAACTTTTAATCAACAAATGTGTATCATTCATGAATATTTGTTGACTTGTACCACGATATTAAAGGTGCTTCGTTGATCCTACTACCTCGTCCCCCCGACTTACCTACAAATGTTGAGATTTTATTCATCTGAACCTTAGCCTTATTAATCCATGTGTGGCCCAATCTTACTTGCAATTCCTGATGCATGTGTAAGAACTTCACAATTTGGATTTTCTGGTCCCGTAACGGACAGAAATTCAGCACAGGTAGCCTATGGGACCATGTGGAAACGACACATTTTTTTCTCATACAACACAAACCCAGATCGGGATGAGCTCATATTTGGGGAATAAGCTTTTTCTCAAGGATATCTAGTGATCAATGAATAAAACAGAAGGTGCTGAAATCACGAAATGCACCTTTAAAATCACAAAGGTTATAGACCGATCAAACAGTGTGTATAGCGTGGGAAACATGCATACGGCGTGAGTGTTCTTGTGTTAAACGCCATTTTCGTTGTCTGCTGAATTTAACGTCGCCAGCGACGTTAAATTATAAAATCGTTCTGTTTACCCATAAGGAAGCTGATTTGGTCTTAATCATTTCGGGTCATGGCTTTTGTAAATAAAAGCCTTACAACCATGCAAAAATATCGATTTTGAAAAATCTTGAGGGCGCACTATTTTTCAAATGTGCCAGTGTCTCTTTAAGGACCACAAAAAATTTCATGATTATGATAAAAATTCCTTTTAGAAGTACTAGTGTTTTGTGGGCTAAAATGAGCATAAAAGTCATGTTTTTTATGTGTTAAGAATAGGATTTTTTTGGGATTACATGACCTTATTGAGGTGAAATTTCCCCAAACTGGTGCATTGTGGGATGGACTCAAAACACCCTCTGGAATGGATTCATGTTTTAGCTCATTTCAATTTCACAAAGCACTATGGGAAGATGTCATTCTTTGCTGTGATGAACAGGGTTCAATGTCTGTAGCTATCTCTTGTTACTCTGTTGTATCTTTTGTTTCGTAATTGATTTAACATGGTGCACTGGGCCTACATCAGCTGTCTGGATCTACATATGCAATTACTCCTTTATTTCATTACCGCATCCAATCCCGACTCACCCTCCGTCATTAAAGTTCAATGGTCTAGCTCGTTGAAGAAGATGAATTACATCTGAGAAGCAGATTACAGCCTACAAGACATACTAGCTCCTCGCCATCCATCAATCATTATGTAGAAGGGGGGAAAGAAAGTTGCAGAGCTTAGACCTAATTGATAGGCAATGAGAACTAGACCCTTGTTTATGAATGCACCGCTGCACGTCGCCGGCTCAGTACCCAGGCTCGTTACAAATCGTTTCGGCATCAATCAAATGCGGGAAACCCAAATGAGCCAGGAGATTTCCTGTCAGAAGGAAGCTGTTGGCTCCAATCACTATGAGTTACAATATGCTCATTCACCAAGGACACAGTTCAGTGGGTTGTACTTGTACATACATTGACATGAACTGACCTTGTGTGATCTGGGTATCATATATCATACCCCAAAACCAGGGGGTGTATTTACTAAATACATTGGTGAATGAAAGCTACTGAACTGTGGCAAGGGAAATGAGATTTTACTAGCTCATAGTCAGTGAATAGAGACTCCTGTGCATTGACAGCAGCCAGTCTATTCTCCCTAAGGACACTATGAAATATGACTTTTAATTAACATTTTTGCTAGTTTTCTGCAGGGACTGTGCATTTTGTGAAAATATTGTATACAGCGAATTGCCAAGAAACCTTTTTTGGAGCCGAGTATGTTTTTTTTCTAATCTGTGACAATTTAAAGCTGCAAATTCACAGCAAATATTATGCTTAAAAAATAACTCTGGGGCTTTGCAAGATTTGAATTGTAGTGTGAATATATGGGGAAGTTGTTGGACACATTTTTACATTTTTTTTTGCGTGTGTATTTTGTTTCATCTGTTTATTGACAAGTTCCTTTCCAAGTGGTGCTGTCAGCTACCAGAGGGTGTATTGAGTCAATCCCACAATGCATCAGTTTTGGGAAATTTCACCTCAATAGGGTCATGTGATCCCACAAAAATCCTATTTTTAACACATAAAACCCTCTGACTTTTGCACTCATTTTAGCCCACAAAACATTAGTACTTAAGGAATTTTTTGCGTGATCATGAAATGTCTTGTGGCTCTTGAACTTTTGGACACTTTTTATCCCTAAGTACTGACATGTGTTTAGTACAGTACAGTATAGGCACATTGCAATGCATTATGGGATTAATTCAAAACACCCTCTGGTCTGCTACTGTCAGCTGCCACAATTCCCATCATTCAGATAGAAATTCAAAACACACACATACTCCAAACAATGGCCCCATTGTATGATGACAGTAGTAGTTTCCCCAAAGTCCTGTCTCTCCATACAAATTCTGACAAACTTTACTGGGGGAAATTAATAAGGATCAACTTCCCTACATGTTTTTCAAATTATAAATTATACTAGGTCAAGACGCTTCCAAAAAACAAAACAAAAACTTGACATACACACTATAATACTTCGATACTTTGCCCTGCAGGGAAATATTTTTTCAAAAAAAAAAATACTCCCCCTTCTGTTCTTGGTCATCTTTCTTTCCCTTTCTCACTGCTGTTGTTTCTTGGAAACCACAGTGGTCATAATAATTTTGCTCGTAGTCACATGTGAAGATACTTTCCTCTTAGTTTGTCAATATATTCATCCTGGGTATGCCATTCATCGTCAAGCATTACAATAGTTACCAGTGGCGTACCGAGGCAGTCGATCCAGAGGGGGCAAAAATTCGAAAGTCGTCCTGGTAATTTGCTCCAACAAAGTCTGCACTTGATACAATGTGCGCGTAGCGCGCGAAAATCGCCTTATTTACGTTCATTGGTCGAAATTCCCCTAAGAGGGATGAAAATGCATATGTTGGTCGATATCGTCCCACTTTTTTGAGCCAGAGGGGGAAACCTGCCCCCCCCCTTCCCCCCGGTCGGTACCCCACTGATAGTTACATTTCCATGACCTGATTGCTAATAGCCTCATCCCTAGGACCCCAGATTTTACCTTAGTGTTCAAAAATATTGGTATCTGCTGAAAGTTACTATTTTTTCAATGACCCTGTGAAATCTTAGGGCTCAAAGATGTTTGGTTTGGATCCTCTTCTTCGTAGCATATTCACACACAAGTCATTGGTAATGGCTTGTGATAGTGTCAGGATTTAATCAACTGAGTAAGCTGATCCAGGGCCGTGTGTATCCATGATACGACTGTTTCTGAACATGGCCCACTTTAGGTTGGATGTTATGGGCGAAGTATGAACAATTTAAAGTGTACCAATGCAATAATTTTTTATTTGCATATTCCAAAAGATGTTCACATATTGCATGTCATGGTGACATGCAATATGTTCACATATTGCATGTCACCATGACCTTTGTTTCCTGTGATCGCTGTCAAAATGGCAGAAATTATCCAGCAGTTATTACAAATTGTCTTTTTTCATTATTCATGAAATAATGTCATTTTATTTCTGACTGACATAGCTTAATTGATCTTGAAATATTTAAAAGTATATTACAGCCTAGCAGTGTTAGCCTGGCTTTTTCCTTAAGAGATTTTTAGGCACCCAAATATTGTGTCATAGTAATTTTATAAAGATTAGACACTCAAAAGATTTTTTTACCTTGTATTTGGCTACAAAAATGTCTTAAAAGAGAGAAAAAAAGTGATTATGATTTGCTTATATTTCAATATAAAACATAGGCTGAATTTCGTATTTGCTCCTATACAAAATTAGAAATTTCACAATTTTTGTACCAAGGAACCATTTCTCAGCTTAATCATTTCAGATGGGGATATTTTTGATGGAAGGCTTTACATCAGGGCAAAAATGACCATTTTAGATTTTTTTAGGGACACCTGATATGTGAAATCTCTTGTTGCACCTTTAAATACATCAAGGTGGAAATAGAAAGTACTTTTGCATGTTAAAATTGTGAGAACTATGGGCAAGGGGAAATGAAAAATCAACCTGATTCTGTGTGATATCAAAACCACACGCATGAGTAAGACCAATAATCTCCTTATGGCTTCAGATGAGATTAAACTCCTTTAGTAAATTTGAAATGAGTTGCCGAGAATTTAGCTGACAGCCAAACGTTTCCAAATCTTGATTTAAAAATTAAAATAACCTGTGGCGTGTAAACAGGCTTGTTTGTGTAAGAGCACCTACACTGATGTGAGGGCATATTTGATGATGAAGACACAGAGAGAAAAAAATTGAATTTGGCTCTCGCAAGCATGTCAACTGTTATTAATGAATTTTGCTTCGCAAGTGCAATTGACCAAAAAAGTGATGGAGCATTTTAAAAACGCCTTGGGCCCTTAACGGTATTAATTTTGAATGGGCACTTAATTATTGTTGATTGGCAAAATGCCCATGATTGGAAAGTGAGATTTTCTGCTGTAGAAATGACTCTGTAAGGGTGAAAGTGAACAGTTATAATTCAAATATTTTGATTAGAGTAGAAAAAAGCAATTACGGTATTTGGAAAGTTGTGTCAAGGTATTCGTGCTGCTGTGTTTTGAATCATAAATTTAATGGAATTTTAAGAAAGGGTAAGGGTTAAATACCGAAGCCTATTTTTTCCTCACTTTGCACCATGGAGATGTTAAAGGTGCTTGTTCTGATTTATGTCTATTGTGTTCTCTACTTGATATAAGAGCCTGGCACTTGCACATACGCCCCATCAATTGCCGTGGGAAACAAACTTGCGGTTTTTATGGTAGAAGCAATAATGCATACTGCAAAGCCCTATTCAATACTGTGCTAATATTGATGGTTAACCATTAATTTGGCAGTTTTTTGTTTATATCTTGGGAATGAAATGGATTTGAGGGCTCAAATTTCAGGATGACAATGAGAAAAATATGGCCTTTCTTATGATATCAAAATCGATACTACTTCTGGGTAAATGGGGGGTCCCAAAGATGGTCGGAAAACAACCACCTTTAAGCTTGAACAAGAAATTAACAAGGGCACCTACCTTCTTTGTTACAGGCGATGCCTTTCCCACATCCCCATTCTGCCCCCCCCCCAAAAAAAAGAAGTCACAGAATCCTAGCATAGGTCTTATATTTATTTACTAAGTATGTGAATAAATATTACTGAATAAAGGTGTAAATATCTCAAGAAGGTGAATTTCTTCAAAAAAATTATGCTTACCCTCAATTAATTATTAGCTCCCTCTAAATTTCATCCTGTCCCCTCCCCCTTATAGTGTGGGTTGGTATGTCAATGAAACAGTTCCCGTAGGATTTTGGTGCTAAAGTTGATTTTCTTGCTGTTTTTCATTCAATAGGACCAGACAGTCAGTGGAAGATATAAGGATGGGGTGCCAAATTTTCGGACTGTTTGCCCCCTTCCTTAAAGGAGAAAGCGTGTTACTACAGGGAAAAATTTTTAAAATCGAGTCAAATTGTGTTTTAATGTACACTAACATGTTCGTCTCCTTATACGGATTAAAACAAAGCATAATGTGCCGAGGTTCCGACCTTTAGTTAAAGCGCTATAGCCCCGTAATTGGTTCAAGGTCATCCCTGGGAAAACTTACCCCAATGCTCAGATTTGTGAAAAATGGTGATAAGTTGTTTATTGTCTCACAGGATCCAAAAATGTATTATTTTACAGTGTGTGACATTTGGTTGGCTAATTACATAGCAAAATTGTAGCAAGGGTCTACATGGTCTAGGGCGGGGTCACCTAATTTCCCGGATTCTGCCAATGGTGATATCACCAAAACAGTTAAAATGCATTTCCTGTTTCGTATGACACAAGGAATCATTGACACCACTTTCAACAAAATCGAAGCATTACCCACCGGGGACCTTGAACCATTATGGGGATATACCGCTTTAACTAAAGGTTGGAACCTAGGCATAATATATACTTATTTAAATACTTATGAGGAGAGGAACGCATTAGCATTATATACATAAAACACAATCTTGACTTGATTAAATTTTTACCTTACTAACATTTACCCCCTTGCAGGAGGGGGCATCAGTCCGAAAATTAAATTTGCACCCCATCATTTTCTGACAGTTAGTTTAGGGCCCCTACTGAAACCCAAACAGCAATAAAATCAAATTTGGTAGCTGAAAAATCCTTACTCGGAAAATACACCACCAACGCACCACTATTATCTAGCTACACCCTGTGCATAATAGCCACATGTACATAAATGTACTCCTTGCCATTGATGAGACAGCCTTGATTCATCTTGTTATTTTTTATATTTTTTTAATAGAAGGCTAACTTATTTTTGTTATAGAAGACTCATAGTTCTTTTGCCAAAAATCTGAATATTTTGTTTTTTTTTTTTTTTTTTTTTTTAAAAAAAAAAAAAAAAATATTTTTTCTAGATATTTAAATTCACATACAACTTGAGGCCTCTATAATGTGTGAAAATAACAAGCAAATCAAAACAATGTGTTATGTAGTTAGGCTGCAGGTTCCTGACATCTGTCTGAACAAAATTAGATGAACCTGTGTACCTGGGTGAGGATGGTGTCTCTCTTTCCTGACAAATGTATTGAAAATTTACCACAGGTATTGAATAGTTTGCACTGCTCTGGAAATAAGCTTGTCAGAATGTAGAATGATTTAAGTGCAGCCCAGATACAACAAGCGTTATGTGGCATTCTGGAGGGGAGTCTAATTTTAGACCTGAGTTTAAACCAGTACACTGCAAAAACATCGGTGTTAGATTTAACACCGAGGGTGTTGATTTTAACACCAAACTGGTGTTTGGAGAGGACCACACCTATTGGTGTTAAACTTACACCAAATTGGTGTTACATTGACACTAATTTTGGTGTTACTATATATGACATAACACTTTTTGGTGTTAATCTTACACCGCATGTCAGTGTTAATTATGTATTTTAAATTGACACAACTGGGGTTAATTAACACCCCCTGGTGTTAAATTGACATCACTGGTTTTAATTAACACCTTCCTGGTGTCCCAGGAGGAACACATTCTTTGGTGTTAATTAACACCAAATGTTGGTGTTAACTGTCATTGCTTTGTTTGCTCGTATCCACAAGTCATTGGTAATGGCTTTGTGATGGTGTCAGGATTTGTTCAGCTAGTGTGCTGATCTGTCATTGCTAACATGTTAGTAGAAAATGTTTGCTGCTGTTATTGTTTGTTTCTATATTAGCTTCTTACTTCTAGCATTACATTTAAGCAGACCACCAAAATGCATAATCAAAATTTTGCAGCAACACCAAGCAGTGTTAAATCCTAAACTTTAACACCACAAATTAACACTGAGTTTTTGCAGTGCACCCATCAGAAATTGTCTCACCTATTACTTTAAACTTTCAGCATATGTTACAAGAAAAAAGGTCTATTCATGTAGGACTAACCCTGGTTTAAAACCAGGTCTAAAATTAGACTCCTTTGGAGAAAACCAGCCTTAATGGATGCATATCTTTATAGCAGAATTGCATGCATAGAAATTGACTACTTTGGCAGTATGAATAAAGTATCTAAATATAAACCCACTTATATTAGTGCCAATAGATGCATGGTGACTATTCTATGAATATGGGCTGTTAATAAAAAAGAAAAGTTGTCAAACAATGAAAGATGTATTGGGGCTGACACAATTTGAGAGAATCAAGTCTTGGAGAATTGTTTCAAGAAAGATAATATTGTTATTTATTTGTATCTTTAGTCAAAGGTACACTGCGATTTCAGCAGCTCATATAGTTCTCTCTCTTTGATTTGGAGATTGGTGCTCAAAATGATCAATTCCAAATTTTTGAACAACTGGTTCATGCCTGGTTTAAATTCTCAATTTAAACTGAGTATTATGCACTGCATATTGATGCTATTTTGAGGTGAAAGGGGGATGGCCCATTTTAAGTATCTAAAGTTTTTGTTTTGATTAGATGATCTTGACCCCAAACCCCTCTGTAAAGTTTCACCCCAATATTTTAAACCGTTTTGATGTGATTTTATAATCCCCATAGAGTAATGTGTAAAATTAATATTGTTCAACCAAAATGTGGCACATTTTTGCTCATAATATCCAAACTAAACAGCCTTTAACCCTAAGGTTTCACAGGGTAATGAGAAAAATATTAGCTTTCTTCAGATACCAAAATTTTGACCACTTCTGGTAAAATCTGGGATTCTAAGGACAAGGTTATTAGTGATTGGACCATGGTCCTTTAAGAGTAATAAACGTACTAGATGATTGACCTATTTGGGGGTTTTCTTTTTTAATTCCTTTTGTAGGTGTGTGAAGACCTGGGTTTGTTGGAGAAGGACTACTTTGGCCTACGTTATCGTTCTCGGCATGGGGAACTGCTCTGGCTAAACCTCCGTAACCCCATCGGGTGTCAGCTGAGGGGGAAGTCTCCACATCGTCTTAGTCTTCAGGTCAAGTTTTTTGTGTCGCCGCAAGAGCTTCAGCAACCCATAACAAGGTATTCAGCCCCTCACTTTCTCAGTCTAATTTTAAATACTGCTTGAAACAATCAATGGGGGGGGGAAGGTCGGATTTATTTGGCATCCCTGTGTAACAACACGTACGGCAATAATGAAAATTGGCACTCTATATAAATACCCAGTAAACAATGTATATAGATTATATGGTGTTCACGATAAATATACGGTCATTTTTCTGTCATAACTGCACGAAAACGGTATGCTGCAAAAAGTCACATCCATGAAACGAATCAGATACGTTAACTTCACAAAAGCATGCGATCAACTATGACAAATCAGGTCTTGGAAAGGAAATTTGATCAAAATGTGGTTCCACATGAGCCAGGTGCTGTCAATACGTCGGGTATACATTGTGTTGCATGAGCGCGGTATTCTTGTGTGCATTTGTATACGTTCGTGCTCGAACCTCGTGGAGTCAATAGGCGTGGTAGGACCCCAGATACATGAGAATGAGTCTAAATTTGAATAACAAACGTTCTAGCAGTCTAGGGATTTTTGAAATGGCGCAAAAATTGAAAATTTCAAATGCATTTTTCTCCAAATTCCTTCTACGAACTAAAAGTTCGCAGAACAAAATTGATTAAAATGATGTCTTCTTCTTGTATGGTAAAAATTGAAGGAATTTATCAAGCGGTTTTGGAGAAATCAATCGGACATATTAATGCCGATTTAGGGATTTTTTCCAAAGAGCTCCATAGGAGCTCGGCAACCTCCAAAATCCCAACTCTAGTATCGAACATCGGGCGTCCTTCCCCCCTGCGATCAATTGTATTTCTCCAGTGCTTTCAATTTTGAGACATTGATAACAACTTGTTAGAGCAGTACAATGTCATACATATTCAAGTGACAGTGTGTTGGGAGAGTTATCTAAAAGTTTGGAATTTGCCTTACCGTAATCAAAATGATCTCGATACAAATCCAAAGTGAAACTCAGCTCTGTAGAAAACTTCAGGTGCTTAAAAGCCATTGATTTGATTTAACCAAAAGTAAATTAATTGTGATGCATGTGTGCAAGTTTCTTGATAGTAACGGGGGTTGAGGAGCTGTGTCTAATGGCTAAAAGTGTTCCGATTCCCTCCCCGATCTCTCAGTGCAGTGCATTATAAGGACTTCATATGAATTGCTTCAAATGTGACTTTTCTCATTCCAAAACAAGTGTTGCTTTTGAGTTACAAAACTGAACCTGGCAAAGTCAAAGTGGACTCATTTTAGGGAAATAACATTAATGATGCCCATGAGATCCTCAGCTATCACCCATCACACTTAATATGGTAACACTGAAGACCATGCATTCTATGATAGTGTCTACATTTTGCAAAATCTTTGTTCTTTTTGAAAGAAATCCTGAAGCCACATTAAATTCAATAATTCCTCCGCATTATTTTGCTGAATTAAAGGGGCATTCCATGATCCACGGCCTCGTCCACTTGGCGTTCCCCCCAAGCCCCCCCCCCGACTTACCTTAAAGAAATTGCAATTTTTATATCATCTTAACCCTCGGCCTAAGTATGGTATATGTCCCTAATTCGTAATTTTGTATTTTTGGTCATTAAACGGACAGAAACTGCAACACAGTGGCCTATGGGCCTATAGGCAGCGTGATACGAACCTTTGCTCATAACATCAACACGCACCATCAGAATAAGCTGAAATTTTGTAATTACTGTTAAAGTGGAAATTTTCGCGCTACATTAATTTTCGCGCTTTTCGCGCACTTCTGAGCTAGCGCGAAATTAAAAACTTGCGAAAATGTTTATTTTGTGTGTAGGTTTATGTAGGATAACTGAAAAGAGCGAATTTAAAAACAAGCAAAAATGTTAAAAATTGCTGAAACGCGAAAAACTACACTCGCGAAAATTATCACTTTTACAGTAACAATTTCTGTGGTACATCTAGTGAATCACAAACAGAAGTGAAGGGGCTAGGATAATGAAATGCACCTTAAAGTAAATAGAAAAAAAAAGGGCACATATCACTGAAAAAAATACTGCAGCTTTGTCATGTGATTATTGACATTGCTTCACTTACAAAAATGAAAAACAAATGAAAAATGATGACACCAAATTGATCATGTAAAGACAAGAAAAAATCCAGCAAGAAATGCACAGAAGTTTTAAAGTCAAGGGTGTAGTGCAGGAAGGGCCCATCTGCAATAGCTGCCATTTGTTGTTAAGGTTTGAACCAAGTATTTGACATGGTAAATGTAACATTTGGCAGCTATTGCAATTGGTGCCTTCTTGCTCTAAATCCTTGAAATTTTTTGAAGTCAAAGGTCCTCTTGGTATCCCTGTCATTCAAGTGAAACCATGGAAATTGTGTATTTTGGTGACAATCCTGTCAAAACATGTGGCAATAGCTGCCACATGTTAGATTTGGCAGGTATAACACTCAATAATAACACAACTGACAAATGGCAGCTATTGCAGAGGGGGCCTTCTTGCACTAAACCCTCAATATACATGCTGATTAATATCTCACAATGGACCTTTTAAATGAGCAAAACAAGCAAACGAAGAATAAAAATTATGGCAAAATCTAAAAGTTTTGTCACACACGTTATCGTTTTGATCATCAAACAAGAAGGTAAGCGGCAAAGATTATTTGAAAATCAGTTATGCAAGAACGATTCTTCAAAGGCTTTTTGCCGTGTGAATAAATGTACGCGAAAGAAATCAGCCAGACGTTTACAAATCCCCCAAAGAGCATCACTGCTTCAAAGGGGTCCCTCCAATTTGGCACAATATGATTGCGAATGATAACTAAATCAACGTCGAAAAAATATCCTTTAAATAAGCCCCATGGCCGGCCTTGCAACCAAGCGTACTAAAGAGAGAAAGAGAGACAGACAGACAAATTTCACTATTTGCAGGCTTTGACAGTCGACAAGCTCTTCAAATAGTAATAAAATAATTCAATTTTCCACAAATCCCAATTAAGTCTGAACAGGTCACATAAGGATATATGCAACTTCCAGACATTTGAGGGTTTTGTAGGGCTTAGATTTTTCACACAGAGAGGAGACGCCGGGCGAGCCATAAGTAACCAATCCCCAGCGCAAGTGCTCAAACTCTTTCTAGACAGACAGCGTGTAAAGAATGGTATCTAATGCACAAAGTGAGGCTGCAATACAATTTAGAATATTGAAAATCATCCATATGCTGGCACCACACGCTCCCTGGTCGCACGCATGCATGTCTGTGTGCAATGAGTTGTCTTATATCTTAATGTATAGTGCGTGTAATATGATTCATGATTTTTTTTAAGGGGAGGGGGTGGTACTTTTGATTTGGTTAAGGATAAGTTACCCTAAAACTGGTACCTTAACAAGGAAGAAGGTATATTATGTGTATTTAAACAATGATATTATGTGTCATTTGTACCATAGTTTGGTTCTTTATCAGAGTTTAAATTGAACAAATGATTAAATTGTCTTGTGCTTGTAATGGCCCTGACAACAAAGCTGTCTGCTTCCATGCAATATTCAAGTGATATTTCTATTATTGGAAAAGTGGCATGTTGAATTGGACTTGCGTGTATATTATGGATTTGTATGCTAGTAGGAACATAGGTTGAATGTAGATAGGATACAAGTTGCCTGAGTATTTTATGATGATGCTAACATATGTTAGAGGATTTATGCTCATTTGTTATTCTTGATGGGGAGCACTTTTGGTTTACTGCCCCTCCTCCTTCACTGCCCCTCCTCTTTCTCTTCCCCCAATAATGTCATGCATTGGTGCAACCAGGATAATGTAACCTAAATATGTAAGCCCTACAATATTTGGGTGGCATGATTTTTCCCACTTACCTGGGGTGGGATCGTATACTGTATTAGCTGAAATATTTTTGTGGTGGATTTATTTTCAGAAATTTTTCAAATCAACATGGAAATGCAAATTTATGTATTTGAGTTCAATTGTACTCGTCAAAGCTTTTTTGAAAAGAGCAATTTACATGATTCCAAATAAATGAAAATTGCCCCAAATTATATTCCCCAAAATACTGGATTTTACAGTGCACGATAAACACACATAAAGACTCAACCACATGTCATGTTCACGCACTTCTACCAGATCAGGCAGTGATCAGGTTTCCCTCTTAAAGAAAAACTGCTTTTTAAAGTGAAATTAATTTGTGAGTTAAATATACACAGCTAAATTCTTCACTTCAGTGTATGGCACGTGGGAGGTAGTCCATGGTCACTCCTGGGGTGACTACAGGGTGACTACCAGGGCGACCACCATCTGTCCACCTATGGCATATACTGAGGAATGTGCCATTCCAGGCAAACAACAAGGGAAGTCCGTGAAGTACACAGCTTATGGTATATCTTGCGTCGCTTTTTAGTGCATAAGGAAGTCTTGAAAGTAGGTGTGCCATTAGATCAAGGGAGAACTCAGAAGTGCACTGAAAGTGCTGTACTGAAAAGATTTAAGAAACTTACTTGTGGTAGCTGTCAAACATGATGTGTTGAATTTTCTTACCTAAAGCCCCATCATGACAGAAACACTGGGGGTCCGTGGATATAAAACGGCCGACTCTTGATCTGAATGTTGCAGGTTCATAGCCCCACTGGGGCCAATGTTTGAGCACTTGAGAAAGGCACTTTATCTCCTTTGCCTCGTCGACCCAAGCGATTTCGGGTAGGCTGTTATGTGGAATATTACAATCTAAGGTGCTGATAGGATTGTGCAATTGGCAGGCTGCTGACCTAGGTGAAGCGAAATGATTGTGACGATATGATGGCGCGTAATAATAATAGGCAACAGCCGCTTTTTCTACTGTGTAAAAGGCGCTATTATAAATCTCATTATATATTTAGAACACCACAGCACTGATGGAGAGAAAAATGCACAATGAATTAGATGTAGCGGTTGCAGAATCAAACGAAGACAGGGAAGAATCACTGGCCAGCGAGCAAAACCACCATAGTTTAACGCGGTATCCCAGTTCGGGGCCAGTGGTTCGAGACCGATCCAAATGTCCCACTTTTCTCCTTCTCCTCTCCCGCTATTCCTTCATCTCTCCCGGGACATAGGCTAGAAACAGATAAGATGGTATGGGTTAATGATATAGATACACACCACACTACAATAATGTGGATTATGCAAGCCCCCATAAAAATCTACTTACAAATAAGGAAGGCTAGTCTACAATAGATAGAATAGCTTACACAATACAGCCTTTTAAACAGTAAAATTGTACATCATTCAAGGAAGTGAACCACTGAAATGTTGGTGCCCAGGATTTTGTTCTTTATACATCTCGTTCAGATAAATATCTGATAGATAACCCCGTCATCTTACACATCCTCAAGTCTGGCATATAAATTTTTGAACACAATACGGCTAAAGAATTTTTGACAGCATCAAATCAGAGGTAAACGAGGTCATTGCATATCCCCCAAGTAGATAGAATTGATATCAAGTTTACAAGTGATGACTATAAAACTGGCAGTGTTGCCTATATTGAGAAAAGATTAGCCCAAATTGTTGGCAGGTGAGAATGAGAAGTAATTGTACCAAAAATGTGAACCATCTTGGGTACTGTAAGGGAGGGGTATGGTCTTATGGCTCAACTACCAAAACATCATGGGCCTAGCTATAATTCTGACCCCCCTGACGAAGTCACAAGTCGAAATGAAATATTTACAATTTTGTGACCGCAGATTCCTTCGCGTGTGTGTCGTGTGTGTTCCCTTTTGGTTAGGCTGTGTGCATGTTCCATTTTGGTTAGGTTCAGTGCATACCAAGCAGTCGATCCGGAGGGGGCAAAAGTCCCATGGTCCGTCAAATGGGGCAAATTCGTAAGTCGTTGGGGTATTGCTTCAATTAAGCTTTTGACAAAAAGGGCATGAAGTTGCCCCCCACATTACATTAATTTTTCCCGAATTGGGGATGAAATGGTTGAAATTGTGCCGTGCGTAGAAGAAGAGGTTGAAAATAATATTGTCTGTATCGTCCCGCTATTTTGAGCCAGAGGGGGAAACTGAATTATAGAATTGTATTTAAGTGTATATAATTATACATGGAATTATTAAGTGTAATACATGGATCATAAGTGTTACTTTGTTGTAAATTTGTAATTATACAAAATTATAATTTATTGTAATTAAAAAGTCGTTGTAATTATAATGGTAATTATAATTGTGATTGTCTGGGATTGAAGCTGAAAATTTCCAGCAGTGCAATCTAGAATGGAAAAAAAAGGGGGAATGGCCATTCTACGGACATGTATCTGGTATACTAGTTCCAAATTTTGAAGATTGGGATGAGTCTAGTTTGATACTCAATTATAATATTGAAATGGATGGTGGCATTTTCCCTTAATACTACAGAAGTACTAGCTTTTAAAAACTGGGGGTCAAACTCTTCAAATGGTAGAATAAACAATTCTCAACTATAAGGTTATATAGGCAAAATGATTGAAACACAACCCGGTGAAGTTATCTTATTAATTATAATCTCCAAAAGAAAAATGGTCCCTTTAATGCTCTATTTATAGCTAGATTCTAAAAGATGGACAGGCATGCCCCGATGCCCAGAATGTTTTGGTCAAATAATGCATGTTATTACGCAATACAAATCAAGCATGTTTGAGACACGCCTAATACAAGTGTGCTGTATGCATGGCTTGATTCCTTCTCCCTGCCAGCCACAACGCATGTTCAGCAGTTCATCAAGGTAAAAAGATGATTACAAACCCTTTACTTAATCTTACCAAATCTTACCCCTTTACTCTAAAATTGAGTTGTCAAGACAAGCCCATACAGAGAGGGTTTAATACATGTGCTAAAGTTTATTCGCAATAAGATGAAGCCTGACGGTTGATAAATTACATTAGAATAACACTAGGGGCGAACTAGATCATAAAGCAACCCTAGGGTAAATATACTGTAGTAGCTATACTGTATTTTTGCACAACTTGGGAATATCTTCTCCAACAATGTGGAATGTAAGTGACAAAAGATTGTGGGCCATGTTCCACCTCACACTGAACGGTGTATAGGCATGTAAAAGCCTCAAAATACCTGAATATGAGCATTACTGTACATAGTAACTGGAGCACACCAAACCACCTGCTCTCAGATTTGAAATGTCTCTTTATATCATCGTAGTATTCTTGCAAATACTCTGAAAGCACACATTTTATACTGCATGTTGTGAAGTCCAACTTCATTCCCATGTGTAGCCAAACTCAAGGACTTTGTATAATCTGAAACTTAGTCTCAAGTATAATAACCATATGGACTCAAGTATAGTCCCATGCTTGATTATAATCCCACCCCAGTTTTGAACGAATCTGAAGAATAGTATAAAATTATAATCCCACCATAAGTTCTTTGCTGGAAGGCAATAAATTACTTGCAATTTTTGTTACAATCATTACTGCTTTTTTGTATCTTCGTGCGATTTACTCTACAAAATTAATTAGGTTCATGGTTCAGTTCATTTACAGGTCTTTTTGATCACACACCTCATTTGATATATGAAAATATATCTGGAATAAGTTTGGCTCTGAAAGGGTGATGTTGATGCTTGTGTGTTTCATGTTAGGGTGGATATCCCATTAGAATCCCACCCCCTAAATCCAAGCTAATTTCAGGTTAAAATCAGGTGGGACAGTAATTTTTCCTTTTAGTCTAAAACATCACAACTGCATTTTTAAAATTATGAACAACAGCTTTATTACATGATAAAGTTGGCATTTCTTTGAACACAGACCATCTGTCAATGCGCACAGACCTCGCACATAAAAAATTATGTAGATTTATGCTTTTTAAGAGGGGATGGTAATTGTATTGATTACAGATTTTTACAAAAATGCCATTGGATAATATGCAAATTAATTGTCAGCATTATGGTAGTCATAATGAATTCCAACAGATTGTATGGCAGATTGCTATTTATAGCATACATAATACAAAGTGGTAGTGGAGGGTTGAATAAATAAATCATTGTATGTAATAATTACAAGGATGTTTTCACTGATCAGTGTCTCTTTCCTTGTGATAACAAGACATTTCCACCAATTGATCTTCTTTCATCGGTATGGAGATGAGTTTTGTAGGTCAATAGATCTTTCTTAAATTGTGAAAATGTTTTCACTCATCATATGATTTTTGAAGCAGACAACATAAAGAGAGGTAAATTGCTGATAGAGAATGCCATTTTGGCAGTTACAAGATGGTAGAAAACATCACAATATCATTTGACATGTCCTGATGGTTGGTGACGGATAGTGAATTTAATATATTATTTTATGACCCTTTTCAGGCAGATGACACGAAATTAAATTTGATTGCTAATATTTTATCGTGGTGGATGCCACTGATCTTTTATTCTCATTCTTATTTAGAATTGTGTAATTTTTGCTTTTTATCGACGTAATTTGTCAAAAATATTGTTACATCATTCTTTTTTATTCATTTAAATAATTGCACCCCTCTTGAAAACAAATTTTTCAAGAGGGTTTTTTGCATTTGAGTATATTTGGCTTGGTTTTTACTCTGCAACTAGACAACTAATAGAATTACATGTACCATTTACATTTACCTGCAAGGATTAAGCCTGACCAAAACTAACAGTACATAACTACATGTATACATCAGAACCATAGCATTTTGTGTTTGTAAATAAGGAAAAGATTGATTGTTTAATTTAGTGTGCCGATAAAAACAAATCTAAGCACTTCACAAGCAATTTTTCATGGCCTGGTTCAGATTAGCGACGAGAGGAGACAGATAAATTGCTGTCCACAAAACAGGATAGCCATTGATTTATTGGATGTTTTACATGAAATAGTACTACATCAATGTGTAATTTATCTAATCCATTCCTGGATGGAAAAATCAAACCTCCAAGGGCATTAATCTTCCTTTCTAACGTCAACAGCTTTCATGTTTAAAAAAGGAATGGGGAAAACTACTATGACATGTACCAATGCACAGCTCAGTTGTATTTTTTACTCCTTTCACATCGTCGTTTCTTTCAGAAAGGCAATCACGTCGCAATTTAGCTCTGTGAAAATAATTTCATGCTTGGGCGATTTGCGGGATTTAATAGGCTACATCTCATCACATCATCCTAGGGATAGAGTAGAACAGTCATTTCTCAATGCAGACTGTCATTTCTCCGACTGCCGAGATAGATTTTTTTCTGCCTTTTCTGCCTCTAAATGGGAAAACGGTAGTGCTGTGGGCATGGGCCGAGTGGTAATGATAGATAGGCTAGCCAAATGGAATTAAAGTTCTACTTCGTCCATTTTGAAATAAGATAAATGGGGAAGAATAAACTGCGGAGGTCAGTCTGGTCAAGGAGTCCAGGCAAATAAACAAGCTTGATATTTTATGTGACTAGGGTTCCATTGTAAGGAAGTCAGGGTAGACGATGGTGACACCGTCTCTTTGAGAAGTGTTTCAACATGGTGGAAGTCAATTTTCGATCAATAACTTTGATATGGAGTGTCACCTGATTTACATATCTTGAGCACAGTACAAAATCCCTCCGCCGCGAAAAGTGCAACACCGCTATAGTTCCTATAAAACCTAGAATTTGAGCGTAATTTGTGTAGTTTTGTGGCGGGTATTTGTCCTAGAGATATGCTTTTAGTGTCATTCATGTGCGTATTCATCATATTTACCTTATATTTAAAAAATGGATGAGAAAGCGTCTTGGCGGTATGATACGGCGAAATAAGTGAACCGCCGTGAAACACCGATTTTGCGGGGCTCAGGAGCTAGAAAAAACAGGGTGTAATTTTCAAATCTAATTTGCAAAAAACTGACAACGTCGATCTAGGTTCAAAAGAAGATATTTTAAAGAGCATGAATTCAAAATTCTCTCCTGCAAATTTCATGCTCTAGGTAAGGCAGGGGCAAAGATATAACGGATACAAGAGAGCGCATAAAGCATGTGTTCAATAGGCAGACCATTTTGTACTGTGCCCCCTGACACTTGAGTCACGAGTGGTTAAATGGCCTGAAGGGCTGAGTTAGATTGGGGGGTTCTTTAGAGAGACAGGCAAAGTAGTATGAAAACGGGATGAATGAGAGAAATCATTTTTAAAAATGGAGAAAAAATGGCTCAATCAGATTAGAGGAAGGTGGTTGTTTGGTTGTTATGAACTTGCTCAAACATGCAGGAAACTAGCTAAAAATTTCATTCAGGAAACTTGTAGGCCTATATAATCAAACTGGAATAAATAGTAGCTGGAGTCATTGCTTCCATAAACATTGCAACCATCCTTGACTTATGTTAATTCTGTCACCGTGGGTCTTATTTTAGTGGAAAGTTTTATCAAATCCCAGTATGTATAAATGGTGTAGTAAATATGGATCTGCTCTTCACCTTCAAAAATATGTCAAAATTTCAACCTGTAGTGTTTACAAAGCACAAGTCCACAATGTGTATGCTAACTTCATTTGTATTGTAACAAACCCCCAGTTCATAAAAAAACACTCCAGACATAGTAAGAGTTATTGTATCAGAGTCTAATTTTCATGTAAAAGTAGCCCCTGGTTCTGTGTCTCTTTGGAGATATAGGTATAGGATATTGGTTACCTGTTTGCCCTGTTTCAAAGACTTGAGTTCTTTATCGCATGGCCCAATGCCGCCTTCTCCTGTGACAAGATGGCATAGTTTTAGGTGTTCAACATTATGAGCTTGACCATAAAGACCTCTGGTACAGAATATTGTGGCTACTGCTAATTATAACAGAAACCGGATACAAAAATGACACCAGAGGAAATTTAGAGTTGGCATTAATAATTGTTCATGATGATGATGAGGAGGATGATGATGATTGATGATGGTGATGATGATGATGATGATGATGGATGATGATGATTGATGGTGGTGGTGGTGATGATGATGATGATGATGATTACAATGATGATGATGATGATTACGATGATGATGATTATGATTACGATAATTACGATGATGATGATGATTACGATGGTGGTGATGGTGATGATTACGATGATGATTACGATGATCATGATGTTGATGATTACGTTGATCATGATGTTGATGACGATGATTACGATGATGATTACGATGATTCATGATGTTGATGATGATGATTACGATGATCATGATGTTGATGACGATGATTACGATGATCATGATGTGATGACGATGATTACGATGATCATTATGTTGATGACAATGATTACGATGATCATATGTTGATGACGATGATTACGATGATGATGATGATGATGATGATGATGATGGATGATGATGATGATTACGATGATGATGATGATGATTACGATGATCATGATTGTTGATGACGATGATTACGATGATCATTGATGTTGATGACGATGATTACGATGATCATGATGTTGATGACTATGATTACGATGATCATATGTTGATGACGATGATTACGATGATCATGATGTTGATGACGTGATCATTATGTTGATGACAATGATTACGATGATCATGATGTGATGACGATGATCATGATGTTGATGACAATGATTACGATGATCATATGTTGATGACAATGACAAAGGTGACAATGATGATAATGGTGATGAAGATGATGACGATATTGTTGGTGGTTGGGGGGCGGTTGAATGTATTTCCTTCTAAAGTGCCTCTTGGGATACTTCTCATTCACGCAAGCACTATTGATTTACAAAATGATCAAAAGAACAAAATTCAAACATTTATCTGTCCCATTGTTTTCATAACCTCAGTACAGTGCTTTTGGATGCATAGGAAAAGTTCATCCGTGACAAAAATTTATGAATGTCTGCCAGGAAGAGCATCTGCCCTGGTAGTCTTCTACTGCTGGTGGACCTTGCTGACAGCATTTAGTTCTGTGATACCTAGACCTCACAGGCTGATGTTATTTCAATACATTTTCCTCCATATGTCAAAGAATTTTTCTTGAGCCAAGGCTGTGCAGTGTGCACAGATGATAAAATCCTTGTTGTGCATGCGTCCATAATTTAGAGAAATATTGACAACATCCACTTTTTTGGTGGTGAAATTGTCAAAAAGTCCAAAAAAGGGTATTTTAGGGGGTTAGGCACCATTTTTACAAAAAGGTCCACCTTTTAAAAAAAAAGTCCACTTTTTCAAAAAAAAGTCCACTTTTTTAAAGTCTGCACCCCCCAAAATAATGTCTGCGTACGGCCATGGTAGTCACTCCTACATTGTGTCACCTGTCATTTGCCCAAGCCCATCGCTCTTCTGACTTGCAACTTGCTACTCTGGCAGATAAAAGCCCCATAAATGCACAGTTGCATACTTCAGGAATATACCTTTTCACAATGTAACAAAAATCGTCATTGGCATCCAAATCAAGGGCCGCTATTACTAGATCAATTGACCTTTACCAAATAAGCTGAGTTCACTACTCCCTTGCTTGCTCAACCAAAACATACATCCAACTGTATTGTGCAGGGCTTTATTTCACAATTTTGTAAATCGGAAAAGAATGGTAAATTTAAAGAGGAAGGAGGTGTTTTAAATATAATAGTATAGGCCTATTATATTATTATGAAAGTGGCTTTTGTTTGGCAATCTTGAAAATATTACCGATTAAAACTTATATCTTTTTTGAGCAAGTAATTTAATTTGGATTTTTTTGGGAAACCTTCATATGTGTAAAGCTAATTTTTATGGTTAGTATAATTTAATTTTCCATGAAACCACTGGATATGTGTTCAATAATTATTTTTGTGGCCGCCAGCTTATAGCTGGAGAGGGACCACTTAGCAATCCATTGTGTGTGTAGTGTATGTGGTGTGTGATTGGTGTATGGTGCTGTCCACTACATTTTAAATTTTTTTTTAAATGGTGTTAATTTTTTTTATTTGCCCTCAATTGAAAAATGTAAGTGAATTGGAAAAATGTAAATTGACTCGATTGAAAAGTTGAATTCAATTGGAACCAAACTTGTGTCATAGGTGCACCAAGGGATCCCTCGTATGTTGTGTGATCAAAGGTCTCTGCCAAGATCAAAGGTCATGAAGCGGCCCACAGCTTATATTCTTTGAATATTGCGAGTGCGAAAGCGAGAACCGCGAAATTCTAGTTATATTGTTAGAAATTTTTTGTACGGTTCTCCTTTAAAACAAAGGCCGTTGATGACACCACGGTAGGGGCCAAAAGAAGAAAGATACAGATTGATACAATTTAAGTCTCTTATAAAGGTGGGGGGGTCTAAGTCAGATTAAAACAATATGGTTAGGCCTAACAAAAAATATACTTTGTTTATGGTAACATGCTCTGAAAAATTTGGGACAGAAGGAAGGAGAAACATTTTATTTTTGCAAAAGATTTTAGGTGTGGAGTATTAGAGTCTTGCCAGAATTCTTACATGACACTAAAAAATTAGGGACGGAAGGGTTACTGGAACCAAATTTTATTATAGCCCTAAAAGGGTTGGGGGGCTAGACCCCCCTTGAACTCTTTCTTGTATCATGCTTATGTGAAGGGGGGGTGCTTGGCTTAATCGGACCTATTGTCCAAAAAGTCACCATTGCCGATTTCTTAATTTATATCATGAAGAGGTAACTTTTTATCACTCCGGCATTAGCAACGGAGATGGTGTAATACAGCAAACGTCGGTCGTACTTCATCTGTCCCGATACAACCTGGGGACAGAAAAGTATTGCTTGCTATATTTGTTTTAAATTCAAATTGACCCCTTTGTGATATATCAGGCCAAATCAGCCTTTTTTGTGTGCAAAATGTTCTTGTCCAAAAAAGTTTTTTTTCAGCATGACTGATGATTCCAATGAATCTGGTGGACAACACAAACATTCCAGGGTAATGCCGTCGTCGCAAAGGAGAAAAAGGCACGTACAAGTTACCACTTTTGAGGGCATGCATCATCCGAAAGCGAGCGAGACTGGGTGATTTGGGCCCAGGTACTGAAGGGGTTGCTCACTTATGAGTTACAATATGCTCACCACCAAGGGACACAGTTCAGTTGGTTGTACTTATACATGCATGACTTGGAACTGACCTGGTGTGATTAATATCATACCCAAATACAGGGGGAGTTTTCTAAATTACTGGTGAATGGAAGCTACTGGAACTTGTGCCAAGGGAAATGAGATTCTTACTAGCTCATAATGGCTTGTGTCGGTGATTATGCTGGCTTGTAAGGATGTGATTCTGTGATGTGAAATCTCTTGCAAAATGTCATCAAAATAAAGATGCCACCAGAAGAGACGGGGAAGTGTTTGTTTTCTCTTCGGGTTATGTAAATGATGAGTCTAGTCACATCGAAAGGGGACCGCTTAACTTGCCCAAATTAGATATATTTAGGGAAGTGTGTGCGTTAAGAACAAATTAGTTTTCGCCAAGTGTTCCTAAGAGTGCCTCTTGAAATATCCAAGAAATGTCCTCTTTCATAGTTAAACCGTTAGACTTAAATTATGCATGTTATAGACCAGGTACTCAGTTTAAAAGCTGTACCACTTTTAAATTTAAAAAAATGTACACTATCCTTGAAGTGTAGCGAGCAAGATGAGTGGAGCTTCAAATATTATTGGGTTTGGAGGCCTGCTGAAGGGGAAATGCCCCAAGATTGAATTTTCTTCCCATTGATTAAGATTCACACAGTGTTTATTAGGCACTGTTTCCATCAATGATGTACCAGGATAGCGGGGATACCTATTGACATGTACAGGTATGGCTTGCCATGTACATGGTACTGATCGTTTGATGTCTGCCCCAAAGGTTGAGGCATTTTCATGGTTCATTTGCCACTGGAGAAAAGGAATTTGCAATTAAGTGCCACTAGAAATTCACAAAATGAAACAAGAATCTTTTGAACTTGGGATAATTAGGAAAATTTTAAAACAAGATACCTCTCACATGTAATGTATACAATAATGCTTCCACAAATGTTACAGCAGGGAACTCTGTGATCAGCATAATGTCTGGAGGGGTGGGTAGGTGGGTGGGGAGGTGCAAAATTATTAATCAACTCTACTACTTTATTGCAATATGCCTTTTATCCCCCTGGCTTGAAAAGCAGTAGGGGATGTATGCGATAGCACCATGTGGTATGTTCCAGACTTTGGTTAGGTTTTCATGGTTAGTTTTTCGTTTTTCAGGTCTTCGAACATTCAAACCAGATTTGGGGTTAAGGTGCATAGGGTTCCTTCATATGTGGATGATGTCAAAGGTCATGGACCAAGGTCAAAGGGTCACGTTCCAGACTACCATCTTGCCAGGGGGGTGACACAAGTTTACTGATGTATTTTTGTGTCATATCATCTGCATATTAATGAGCTGATTTGCATATTTCCTTCAAATCCAATCTGCCACTTTGCTGCAGTGACAGATTCACATTAAACTTGTTAGGGTGGTTAGAGTCATGTATGAGTTTGGTGTTTGTAAAAATTTGGTTCTGGTGCTATCTACTAATGAATATATTCATGAACTCATTTCATATTTCCTAACATGTATTAATCCCTCTAACATTTCATGCTGTACAAGAGTCAGTTAAAACTTATAAGGTTGTACGCAGGCTCAGCTATGCTTCTCTTATCTTTAGTGTCCCCATCATCTCATATTAATATTTCATTTGCATATTCCTCCCTGAAGCATAATGAACCCACTCCCGCATTTAATTGTCAATGATCGATTTTTCACTTAAAGTTCCATGGCCCGATCGCATAGCCTCGTCCCCAGAAGCCAGATTTTACCGTAGTATCAACTTTGGTATCAGAAGAAACTCTATTTTTCTCTCATTTACCCTGTGAATCTTATGGGCCAAAAGGATTTTGGTTTGGAATTAAGAGCGAAAATGTACCCCAATTTGTCGACCAATATAATTTACACAGTACTCTATGGGGCTTACAATTCACGTTTGAAGCTCTCACGTAAACGGATTGAAATTATCGTCGCGAAACTTTACAGGTGGGGTTTTTGGGTTGCGAGGCCAATCTATCAGATGAAAACTGCATATCCTAAATCGTGCCATCCCCCTTAAGGTTGGTGCAGGCCCAGTTGGCAAGGAGGCGGGGTCACGGACCATTAAGACTTCAAGTTTGTAAACCTTCATGTATGGAAACCTCTTTTTACACTGAAAATTCTTTTGATATTGTAAAAACACACTCAAGTGAATATCGCATGGGATTCCCCATCCGTCAAATTAGACATGCAAGATTGTTCTAGGTATGCAGTGTTTTCGCAATGGCAGGTCTTTGAGCTCCTTTGAATTTTTCAGTAAACAAAGCAAAAGAAAGGTTAATTTGGCCCTCATGCAGCTTTTTTTAGAATATCATTCATTGGCCCTGCAAGCACAATTATGATTGACGAACAACTAACTTTATGTTTCAACAATTACAGTGTCCTAGCCAGCTACAACGCAACTGGATTTTTCTTTGATCTAAAATAGAAACCATATTTACTTCTTTCTTAACTACATTTAACAGGAATAGTTTAAAATTGAATAAAAAGTACCCTCTAAAGAATTACTATTAACTATCGCAATGGAGCTGCCTGTCCTTCTGCATCAACCACTGCTTCAGTCCCGTGCATTTATATATCCGGATTTGTTATGGCACTTTATTAACAGAACCTTTTCCCATCTTTATTTTTGGTCCAGTTCAATAAATATCATTAAGGTCGTCAAAACAAGCATTGAGACAATATTTCCATGGTCATGACTGTGTATTGATTTTAGTTGTTTTGAAAACGGCATAGTAACATGTAGACACAGATGTATGGCCGCCCAGCATTTTTTCGTCTGGGTGGACTTTCTTGTCGTATTTGTCATCTTGCATTCCTCTTTTGCAGTCAATTTAGCCCACTGGCATTCTTTAACACCAGAAGGGGGGGTTGTTGTAGCAATTCTGTCAATCCCGTACGAGCGTCTGTCTCCCCATCCACAAGTTGCTATATAGGGGCCTACCGTCCGGAATTCTTACAAGTCCAATATTTACGACTCTTGCACCAAAGAACCTTAGAGTTAACACTTCATATGAAGTCAAGGTGTTTTGAGTCAATCCACATTCCACATTTATTGGAAATTTCACCTCAAATAGGGGCATGTGCTCACATAAAAACCCTATTCTTAACCCATAAAAACCCTACGTTAACACTCATTGTAACCACTAAGCGTTAGTACTTTGTGTGCTGCTTATGACAGGTCTTGTGGTTTCTTAAACTTTTTGGAACCACTTTACCCCTTAAGTACTGACATGTGTTTAGTACAGAATGGTAATAGGCACAGTGCTATGCATCATGGGATTGATTCAAAAAAACACCCTCTGATATGAAGGGAGGGACCGATCTTAAGACACTATCAAGTGATTTAAAACCAGAGAGTCAAAATCTTTAAAATTTGCAGGAATCCTTTAAAAGTGAATAATAAGCTGTAGAATCTCATAAGTTACCTTTTCCAATGGAAGAATTGACCGAAAACGAAGAAAACTGCAGTTTTCAAAAGAATGCACAGCTCCATTCAATTACTGTAGTAGTAAGTGCCGACGGACACTATGACTAAAACATCCGATTTTTTCTTGTTAGTTCTTTTTGTCATATCAATTGGCGGGTATGTTAGGGATACCTCATACTTGTTACAGACATCAAAAATCTTAATTTGTGGATGCTTTTTTCGATTGTTCTGATTAAGCAATCACTGATAGTGTCTTAAATTTGTCAAGGTCGTTTTCTTCTGCTCCCCTTGATTGCTATGTAACTTCCTCCCTACTTTTTAACATAAATGTCAAACAAGACCTACCTGGAGTGTACACAGGGTTACCTCTAATAAACCCCAATGTGACCTTTGGCCCCATTAGGTGGATCTCTCTGCCAGTGTACTCTAGTTTTTTGGTCTACAAAGGAGAAGAGATGGAGAGGGCTTTGTAAATTAACCTCAAAGTGCAAAAAATGCAGACTTTTTCGGGGGGGGGGGGTCCTGCCCCCTCCCCCTTCCAGGACCTTGAAAAGCGCCCCTGGACCTCCTGCCCTTGTGGATTTTATCGTGTCCTCTATAATCTGCACCCTGGGGGTTTGGGATCCAGCTCTGTTTTCTAGTATTAAAGGGTCTTGTTCCGATCGTCTTTGGGGACGTCCCCCCTTATTTTCCCTGAAGTAGTATCAATTTTGGGATATAATGAAATGCCATATTTTTTCATTGTTGTCCTGAATTTTCGGCTTTCAATGCATTTCTTTCTCAGATCAGATAAACAACTAACCGTTTTTATAATTGTTAACCAGCAATATAGCATGAGTAGTGAATAGGTGGGTTGCCTATGCATTAATCGCATCTAGCAATCAAAACCCAAGGTTTGTTTTCCCCACGTACTTGATGTCATGGTGTATAAGTGTCAGGCTCCCATATCTAATAGAGAACACGATAGACAAAAAATCTAACAAGCATCCTTAAATTGTCCCTTTTCTTTCACCTCCCTTGCCCTTTCTCTATGAGTAAAAGAAATGAAGAAACATTGAGAGCAGACGTGTTTGCTCTTACAAGCATAGTCTGTGACCCAGACCAAAGTTGCTTAATGGCCTCAAATGGGGTGTGAAGGTTAGATAGGGTTGGTTTTTCAAGAAGTACAATATTAAAGCACCAAGAATCCTCTCTCACGCTCCATTCACAGCCCTGGGTTTCCCCCCGTGAAAGCCGTAACCGTAACCCCTCTGAAGAAACCAACTTTTTGATATACCGAACTAACTAAACCAAATACTGAAAACCTGATGGAAGTCAAAATGCAGATGAACAGAGAGATGAGAGGAGAAGCGAATCAAGATAACCCAGGCACTTAGGACGACTGTCAGCAAAGCGGGAATCAGGTTAGCGTGTGATGAGATCCTTGCCATTGATGATGCATGTAGGTCAAACCGTGGTTACACGGTGGAACAGGAGCTCACAGGGATGTGCGCAAATTGCGTGATAAAATTTAATTGCTGTGAGGAACAAGCCAGGGAAATGCCTAGGCCTAAAGTAAACAAACCAAAGCTGAGGAAGGAGAAGAAAATGAAAAGCATTAGCAAGATTGGAACATGGCATGGATTTGGTTTTAGTAAAGCTGATGGTTCTTAAGAGGTGTATGCTCTCTGATTTTCAACACATAATTTTGAACACAAATGTAGATTTTAGTCTTTTCCCTTTTAGTGAGATTATTTATCGATGCTATCGTAATCTTCTTTTTGATGTCTGATCTTTTGATGAGAGATGAGTTCTGTTTCTTGAATTTTAAGTGCCCCTCAAAATCCCAAATTGGTGTTAAATTGTGCTTCAAATTAGCATATAGCATATCCCTTAAAAGATTCTGGCACATTTTGAAAAATAGTGAGCCCTCACTGGATTTTTCAAAATTGATATTTTTTCATGGTGTAAGCCTTTTTATACATCAGCCCTCACCTGAAACGATTAAAGGTGCAATTACGTCCTTATGGGTTAAAGAGAACAATTTTATAATCAATGTCTCTTTAGTCTTAATACAGCAGACAACGGAAATGCCGTTTAAATTGAAAAAACACACTCCAGTTGATTTTCCCCAGCATCCACCCTGTTTGACTGACTGGTCCTGTGACCCTTTGTTGGTTTTAATACAATGAGAATGAGTCATGATACTCATGTAATAATATATTGTTGAGTAAAGTTACGGCAAATTTAAAAGTTATCCTACAAAGTACTTGGTATGGTTTTTGCTCCAGCCTCTAGCCTTTTTTTTTGGTCATGTCTTTTTTTTTTATATGTAAATATATCTGTTCTTCCAATGGCCCTGACTATCATTTGCGAGAATGAAGAAGTTCATATTTGAAAAATGTGGCCTGTGCGCTTTAAATGTTTTTAATTGTAGAAGGCACTTTATTCAGGATCAGATTATTGCAGCTGCCACACACCACACACACACCCCACTAACACACACACACACCAACACACACACACACACACCACACACACACACACAAAACACACCTGTTCTTGAATAAAAAATATTTCATGGGGGGTGCCAACTTAGTTGTGAAAAACATCTGGCCCATATAATTATTTTCTTTAGTCCTTTGAACTAGTTATTTTCATGAAATGGAAGCTTTATGTAGTGGCATTTTTTAATCACCTGTTCAGCTTCCCCATGATTGCATTTGTGTTTGCTTCTGTTTTTGGTTGCACTGCCCTTAGCAAATATTTAACATCATCCTGGCTCTGGCTTGCCCTCTGTACTGCAAGAAAAATGTACTGCGAACATGTTACCTGTATGTGTGGAAATGATCTGTCCTCTGTGGACCGAAGGGACACCTCCCAGTCAAACACATACCAGCTAATACTAAGCCTGCCAGAGAGTAGTGGAGATGTTAACCAGGGTAGTTGTGTGTACATGCTTGTTGGTCCTTGCCTTGGCCTGCCGCTCATAATACCAGCTGATCAGGTTACTGTAAAACGTGTAATTTTCGCTCTTGTAATTTTCACCCCTTCTGCAATTTTTAGGATTTTCACTTGTTTTTAAATTCATCTTTTTCAGCTATCCTCCATAGACTTACACACCAAATAAAAATGTTTGCATGTTCTTAATTTCGCACTCGCTCAGAAGTGCGTGAAAAGTGTGAAAATTAATGTAGCACGAATATTTTCACTTTCACAGTAACAGCTTATTCCACAAGGACTTGTAATGGGTGATTTGGCTGTCTTTCCAAGATAAGAAGGGACACTTGTCTCCATAATATTTGTCATTAACATCCTATTTCAGTATGGCTTAAAGGTGCAACAAGAGATTTCACATACCAGGTGTCCCTAAAAGTACTGATTTTTGCCCTGATGTAAAACTTTCCATTCAAAAATATCCCCATCTGAAGGAATTAAGCTGAGAATATTTCTTTGGTTCAAAATTTTGAAATTTCTAATTTCGTATAGGAGCAAATTATATGAAATTCAGCCAATGTTTTGTATCGAAATAAAAGAAAATCAAAATCACCTTTTTTCTCTCTTTTAAGACATTTCTGTAACCAAAACACAAGGTAAGAAATCTGTTGAGTGTCTAATCTATGAAATGACTATTATGACACAATATTTGGGTACCTCAAAATCTCTCGTTGCACCTTTAAGGTTAGGGTTTATAAGTAATAATCCACATTAAAAGGAGGATTCTTCTGTCCATAAACGACTGACATTACAACACAGCAACCTATGGGGCAGCAAGATACAACTAAATCACTCATACCATCAAAACACAACATCAGAATCAACCAAAAATTTGGAAATAACTTTTTCTTGATGATATCTAGTGAATCATAAATGAAAATAAATGTGATAGGATCATAAAGTGCACCTTTAATATGTTGGGCATGTTTTATTTCTTGTTGATTTTGGAAACAACTTTTTCTTGCTGATATCTAGTGAATCATGAACGAAAATAAATGTGATAGGATCATAAAATGCACCTTTAATATGTTGGTCATGTTTTTGTTTTAATTCTTGTTGAAAGCTAAAGTCTTTTAGTGTGTGATTTTGTGAGTACCTGTTTTTGCAGAATTTATTGTGAGTTTAAATTAATGCTATTACCTCAATACATTTTCACATGTTTTTTGTATTCATTATTTCCATGTTCATCAAGAAATATGCAATAGGGATAAATGTTCACAATTTGACCTAAAACCATTGAATTTTATTGTTTAAAAAGTACTAAATTCTTGAAATTTTAAGTGACAAGAAGAGATTTTTCTGAGGATATGAATTTCTCTCATAATGGAACTGGATCGGTTGTAGACCACCTACTGAGAACGTTTCGAAGGTTTATTGGACAAACAAGTACAAAAGAAAACTGCAAACTGTGTTCTGAACTTGCCTGCTATTCTAATCATCCCTATAGGAAACCATGCTTTGAATTTCTGTCGTACAAAAAAAAATTGGGGGTGCTTCTTTCTGGAAATGTCCTCATATCTCTTTAATGTAGCACCTTTTCAAAATGCACACATCGACTTTGAAAAACTTTGCTTCTGTCGGGCTAATTTCAATTCAAAATTGCATAATTTGCAATTCCTGGCTTATTCAGAACACTAGTATTCAGAAATTTGTAAGAAAAAAAACGATATGGAAATCTCCAAATTCCCCCACACGCAAGCATACGTATGGCATGATACCTTTTACATACTGTGCAACTTGAAAACTTTCAAATTCACACACTTATTGCATAGCCAAAAGCTTCCCATTCTTGCCAAATGTGTGATCTCATAATAGCATTGCACCAAATTTAGGATTGGCCAAGAATAGATTTTTCTTGTCATCATCTTCCGTCTCTCCACGTAAGATGAGGTTGTTCTGGCATATCACGTTGCACACAGCCATTTACAACATTGTATACAAGCAGGTTTGCTGGCGAGTAATTTGGTGTAGTTTCCGGTGCCTCGGTGTGTGACTGATTCAATTTGTAACAAGAAATCAAGTTAATTTTTTCCCCTTTCCTTCTCTAACGTGGGTCCTCCTTGAGGAATTGAAGAGGGATTGACTGAGGGGATCGTATTCAAGATGTCTAGCTGGTCAATAGAGTGTTAAACCAATGAAAGAGTAGGAAATCTGATCCTGTCGCTGGTGAAAGGGAATATCATAGGAAGAGCTCAAATCTTGGAGAAGCTGCAGTATACAATGGATGTTCTATTTAAAGACTGCCAAATTTGTAGGATCATGTTCTAGCATTTAGTTTTTGCTTCTTGGAGGCCATGCATATAGATGAAAACGTCTATAGTTTGATGAATGCAACAGAAGCAGGCCTCATTTAGGGCTTCACACATGTTACACGGAGTGGTTCATGACAAATCAACAGCGATGCATCCACGCGTCCACGTATTTATATCACACGATTGTGGCTAAAGCTACCCGAGCGTGATAACAAATATGTGGACGCATCGGATGCAGAGCTGTTGATTTGTGATGAACCACTATGTAACATGTTTGAACCCCTTTAAGCAACGCAAAACTCTTTCTGTAAACTTTTAAATCTCGTATACAGAGGAACAATGTACTCTCGCTATTATTTCCAGAATGTTGACAATTTGACAGAAAGCTTTCTTCTTAAATATAAAAGCAAAATTCCAACATGAAACGGTAGTTTTGGCATGTTTTTTGCTTTGGAGGTAGTACCTGGTGCCCATATGTGTACTCCAAGTTCCGCGTAAATGCACTTCTGTGAACACGGTGCAAGGTGTGGTGCATTTATTTCCATGTCAACATGGATTGATAACAAATCAACAATGCAGCTCCTGTACAAAGAGATAGGCAGGCACGTAACCAGGGGGGCAAGACTCAAGAAGTTTCCCCGATTGCTGTACCAGTTTCAGGGTCGGATCCAGGATTTCTCAATAGAGGGGGCACCATTTTTTCTGGCTCGCTGCGCTCGCCGGGTAGACCCATATTTTTTTCAGTCGGTTTGAAATTCTGAAGGGGGGAAACATACTGCATCCGCATCGACACCCGCACAGACTAATGATTCCTGTCTCCTTCCATTTTCCTTTCTATCCCTCCACCCCCTTTTCTTCTCTCCCCTTTACCCTTTTCCCTTCTTTTCCCCTTTTCTCTTTCTCCCTTTCCTTCCCCTTCTTTTCTCCCCTTCTCATCCCCATTTTTCGCTTCTCCATCCTCATTTTAGTTGTCCGGTGGGGGTGGGGGGGGCAGTCTGCACCCCTGCCCCACCACTGGTTACACCACTGGAGATAGGAAGAGTTGTTGAAAATATCTTTAAAACAACTTAATTTCACTGTAGTAATATTTTACGTGTGGACAGCAAGCTACCTTTTGGCCTCAAATAGGTGTAAAGAAACTTGTTTTGTGACAAGTGAACCTTTTGCATAATACCCGATGGCTATTCTCTTATGCAAATTGTAGCATGCAAAGAAGGGGTGTTTTTAAACATCATAGTCTCTTTCCAATTATAGGTAATACTGCATGAATGTTTGTAGAGAATGCTACCATTGGTGCTCCAATGCCATTGCCATGCCATTTATTGGAACCAGGCCATGCAGAAACCAACCAGCAAAGCTAGCATGAAACTGTACATTGGCATAACCAGGGGGGGCTGCCCCCCCCCTTTGTGGGGAATCTTGCCCCCCCCCTGAAAAATTAGTGATTTCTGCACACATGCCAAATTACAGTGAAAACACACATAGTGCCTATACGAAACTAACATTTTTTAATAATATGCTCTTCCCCCTAACAATAGATGTGCCCCCCCCCCCCGTGCCCCTCTGAAAAAAAGCTGGTTATGCCACTGAAACTGGCTATGCCACTGTACTAATTCTGTGCCTAGATTTCTCCAGATATTTTGAATTCATTTAATAAATCTAGACTGCACCTTCTTACCCTTTGCATTTTGTCTTCAGTTTGAGTAATCGCAATAAACACGGAAAGTACAAATCTAAAAATACCACATTCTGTCGCACAAAATCAATTGCCAACTTGAAACAGAATGAAATGCGTGTGTATCGATCTTTAAAATGGGCAAGAATATATTGCAGCTTATTTTTAGCTTTTTTTAAGAAAAAATTTATTGATGTTTGTATTATTTTGAATACCCATTAGAAGGTTTTCAGTGTAAGGTCTAGAAAACATGGTTTTATCTAGATATGGAATTGGCAAATTGCTATTTCAAAAAAAAAAAGAATCATTTGATCCTCTTTACTTTTTGATCAAAAAAAGATTATATTGCTCTTAAGTTAACAAAATGTGAGTTGATTGTTTAAATTTGTTTTTGTTTTTGCCTAATGTAAACAAAAATAGAGTTAGGGATAGAAATGGCTTCTAATTGTATTTGGTTGATTGCTATTGGGGATATTTTAAAAAATGTTAGAGGAGTCCATACTTTTTTTAAAGGTTATGAATCTGACAGACCTATTCTGTATTTTGGACCACTTTTTCAGCGATGAAGTTTTCCCGTTTTCCTGATAACTGAAAAAAGAACATAAAACACTTCAAAACCTTTAAAAATGTGATGAAATTCAAATTTTTAAAAGCTGTGTAGACTGCTTACAGAAAGCTTTCTTTTTGTTGGTCTTAACTAATTTTTCAAAATTACCAGGGTCTTACCATTTCACCAAATGACTTTAAATTTATGTTGCAATTTTGCTGATATTTTTTTTTTTTTTTTTTAATTGTCTGAATATATTCGAGTCCATATACTGGTCCTTGGCGTCTAATGCTTACCACAACCAAATAAAGTACCCAGAAATAATAAACAGGAGAGCAGTTTTCTCCATTAATTATTAGTGAAAATGCAACATTTCCTATAATTTATGGTTGAATAAATAAGGAATGCCGTAATTCTTTGACCAAAATACTTGGCAATATTTCAAATCAAGATGAGATAATATCTATCTCTCCCTCTCTCTCCGACTTGCTCTACAACAACAGCGAGGACGAAATCGAGGCATGCGGCAGAATTTACTTTATGGTTGAGTAAATAAGCAGGTTTTGAAAGGGAATCAGAGCAAAGCAGAGCAAAGTGCTTTGTACTTGCGTAAATTCTCTTCTCTCAAAAGCTCTCTGACATGGTGTTGATTTTGAGTATGGTAATGTAAATGTTTAGTAAGTAATATAATATTGTACTTACTCAGCTCTATTAGATGTTGGATCACATTCTGTAGAAATTTGTGATACCAGCAATAGCGAATTGACTGCAAATTAGAGAGCAAAAGATGTTTAAAACTAAATGGTCAAGCAGAGAGGGTTTGAACCAATTCCATAATGCATAGCAATGTACCTATATTGTACTGTACAAAACACATTTCAGTACAAGGGGCATTTCGTGTTCCATAGCCTCGTCCCCCTGATTTACCTCAAAGGTATTGAGATTTTTATAGCATCTGAACCGTTGCCCCAAGTATAGTATGTGTGCCTAATCTTACATGCAAATTCGATCTACTCGAGAAGAAATTCGCAATTTTGTATTTTCTGTCCGTAAACGGACAGAAATTACAGCATTTACAAATTACATGGTCCTATGGGACCATGGGAAACAAGTAATTGCTCATAACACAAAACCGCAAGATCGGGATCAACTCAAATTTTATAAATAAGCTTTTCTCAAGGATATCTAGTGAACAATGAATAAAACAGAAGGTGCTAGAATCACAAAATGCACCTTTAAGTATATGGTCAAGCAGAAGGGTGTTTTGAACCAATCCCATAATGCATAGCAACTTGCATATATTGTACTGTACAAAACACATTTCAGTACTTAAGGATCATTCGTTTGTTCATTTGTTCATTAAATTGTGTGTTCAAGGAATTTAAGAACCACAAGACATGATCTTGCTAAAAAATGCTTAAGTACTAAATGCTTTGTGAGCTAAAATGAGTGAAAAGTCAGAGTTTTTATGTGTTAAGAATAGGGTTTTTGTGGGATCACATGACCTTACTGAGGTGAAATTTCCCAAAACTGATGCATTGTGGGATTGACTCAATACACCCTCTGACGGTCAAGTAAATGAGAAGCAGCTCTAAGTGTGCATTGCTGAGAGAATTTAGTTGTGGAAAGCCCACTTAGTATTTCCCCAATGTTTTGTCATCCTTCCTGGCTGCCCAAACACGAAGGGGTAAAAAAAAATCTAAACAAGGAAATCTCCACTGATATCTCAGCTAGCAGAGCGGAGTGAACTGTTGTTCAAAGAGCTGTTGAGGGGATTCGCAAACAAGACTGCCGTACAGTCCCTAAGCGTCCTGGGTATAATGTTAACCAATGGCCCAAGGTTGTGTTATTGGATTCAAATGAATGCAGCGGCAGGTGTACCGGGGCGACACACTCAAAATTGGTATTGTGTTCCCTACCCTTGGGTCGCAAAATATGATCACCTGTGGTTTGGCACAATCATTGTACAATCAAGCGAGCTGGAAAGAATTGAAAGGGAGGTTTGATAACTCTTGATGGGTTATCTCTGTAGAAAGACTGTAATTGTGTGGTTGAACAGTAGGGGGGTATTAAAGGTGCAACAAGAAGATTTTGAGGCACCCCAAATATGGTGTCATAATAGTAATTTCATATAGATTAGACACTTAATAGATTTCTTACCTTGTATTTGGCTACAGAAATGTCGTAAAAGAGAGAAAAAGGGTGATTTTGATTTGCTTATATTTCGATATAAAACGTAGGCTGAATTTCATATTTGCTCCTATATGAAATTAGAAATTTCATAATTTTGTACCAAAGAAACATTTCTCAGCTTAATCCTTTCAGATGGGGATATTTTTTTATGGAAAGCTTTACATCAGGGCAAAAATCAGAACTATCAATTTTGTTAGGGACACCTGATGTGTGAAATCTCTCATTTGCACCTTTAAATTCAGTACTATTTATTGGGTGATTATCTTTCAAGATGACTTTATTTTTCATTCCACAGAACTGGCATTGAGCATGCAAGCATTGTTAAAATGTAACACAGCCTGGTAGAATCATATTTTTAGCACATTGCTTTGTTGAGTATTTACATGACAAGCTTTGCATAGTCTCATTACCGTGGGCAACTTTCAATGACCTATATGCACCAGTGTACTGATATGGTGACCTGGTTGTTTCTGGTGTGATGTAGTATGCTCCTAATATACTTGGGGCCCATGGGACACATAATTTTTTTTGGGGGGGAGTGGTTGGAGGGTAATTGTATAAGGCAACTGCTTGCACCTTAATCGTGAAGTTATTGGACGTTTTCTACCTAGGGGCACTCACATATGAAATGGATATGGGTGTAAGGCTGGTGCTTCAAACCCAGGGGCATTCAGTGACAGAGGACTTAAAAGAATAGCGATCTTTAGGTGAGAGACAACTAAATTGACCAAAAATAGGGTGTGACAAATTTGCAATAACAAGGGTCTTGTGTGACAGTGGTATGTTTTTTTTAATATGAGGTCTTGGGTGAGATTCTCAAAAATATGGGGTCATTGGGTGGCAACGATGCTGAAAAGAGGGGGGGTCTAAACCATCCTTACATATGCATCGCCTCCAAATGGGAGCCCCCCCCCCCCCCCCATATTTTACAAATGTAGAACAGCTCCATTAATTAAACCAATTTTGGCAGAAATAGGGGTCTGTGTTTGTATCCTATAGCCAAACATTGGCATATGTGACATAATGTGATCCATTGAGTCCAAAGAAGGCCAATATGAAATATAGTGTTTAGTTTAATATGATGATGATTGTCCCAAACAAAAAAAGTACAATTATTTGGGGATCTAAATATAACCCTCTTACATATAAGACTTTCATTGTGTGAAATTCCTTATGTTTTAATGTTTCAGCCATCTTACTTACTATGGCGCTGCAGACAATGGTGGCCACGTCCATTCAATTACAACGTTCTACAAAATGTATAACTGTAACAGCGATACAACTACACCCACAGCTGATATGAGTAGTTTTTTTGGGCCGGTGAGGTGGGGTGTTCAGGTGGCTCATATTAATGCCTTGTCCTTGTTCTTTATTCATTTCGTACAAATAAAAAAATTAACCTTTACATTGGAATTGACTCTCCAACGGGTCTGATAGTTTTGTATTAAGAAACTAATGCTTGAATAACAGCCAAATATTTTGTTTTGATGTGTTAAAGTGGGATGCCCCGAGTGAAGAAGTCTATAATTAATCTTAATAGGAAGGCCTTTTCACACCCCAAAACCGCCATTGTAAAAGTTTATGTGGCGATATTTCAACCAGTTTGATGTGAGAGCAAAAACATGATTTTGGTAAATAATCCCCATAGAGTGCTCTGTAAATTAATCTTGGTCGAACCAAAATGGGGCATATATAACATCCAAACCAATCATCCGTTAGCCTAAATTTTACAGGGCAATTAGAAAAATAGTAAATCTCTTCGGATACACATTTTTTGCCACTCTTCAAGTAAAATCTGAAATCTGGGGTCCCTGGGGACGAGGCTCTTAGGGATCGGACCATGACCCTTTAAAGAGGCACTACCCAGTCCTCAGTCTCAACCCCACCTTTCACATCATCAAAAGTGACATTTTGGTACCATTGTTTATTATTTTTCTAATCTCTTCTGCAAAATATTTTGACTGACTTTCCCATTATAACCAGAAAATAGTTTGTGCAGTACTCTTTGGGCTACTGTAATGCACATATAATTACTGCTCACATTAAAATGATATGTCAGATTCAAACAAACTTTTGGAATTAAAGTATATTGGTGATGGTCCTTCCATTGAAACTGAGAAAATATATATTGTACGGGTGGGGTACGTACCTTGAAACCTCGAGATCTAAATTTGATTTCTTAACTGCCGCGCCGCGCCTGCAGCCCTGTGTGGGGATATGGATGCTCCCTCTCTTTCACACATAAGGATTTAATTTGTTATGAAGTTGTTTTTTTACAGTGTTAAATATATCTGATGAAAGGACAATCTTATCAATGCATTAATCATTTACTTGTTGCTCATATGTTGTTGCTTGTATTGCATATTAATGAGCACGGATTTTAGCAAAAGGATTATGACTGGTTGAAAAATAATGTAAAAGTGGCAATTTTCACTAGTGTAATTTTTTGCTTGCTTCTGCAATTTTTTGCATTTTCACTTGTTTTTAAATTCGCTTTTTTCAGCTATCCTATCTCTCTCAATGCAAAGAGTGAATTTCAACCCTCACTCTTTGGACGTGACTAACAGTGCCAATCTAAAAAGAGTGACATTTCACAGCTTTCAAAGATACTTTTGGGTCAGATTTACACTACTGATACTTACAAATGAATAAAATGATATCATTTTTGGCAATTATCAGATCAAATGTGCCAACCCACAAAGTGTTTCTTTTTAAGGTATGAAATTTCCCCTCTTTTTGAGAGTGGGCCCTGTCGTCACTCCAAAGAGTGAAATTCACTCTTTTGCATTAAGAGTACTAGACTTACACCAAAAGTAAACATTTTCGCATGTTCTTAATTTCGCGCTTGTGCTCGAAGTGTGCAAAAATTAATGTAACACGAAGATTTCCACTTTAACAGTACTATGGGTAAACGATAGGTCATTCCACTTTTACGGCAAAAATAAATCTCTTTTTCATCAAACTATAGCGCTGAAGTGCATGAGCGTGCATCATTTTTTCACCTGTTCAAATCCAGCAAGTTGAAAGAAAACTCAATTCAGAAGCCATCTGTATTACCTGAATCAACAAGGCATCTCCTGTGTATCCGAGACTAATTTGATTAAAATCTGGTAATTTCCAACTGAATTCACACTTCACCGTGTCAGTGTGGGGGAATTTGGTCTAATTCACTTCTCCAAGTTTACTCAGTTTTTTTAATTAGATAACTACTTTTGGCAAATTGAACCCTTGGGGTGATACTGCTTGAATCTTGATTCAGATTGATTTAACCTAATTTCTTGGTGATGATCTATCCAGGTTGTTTGGGGCAGGGGGTAACTCTCAACAGAAGCCTGTGTGGGTAGCAAAAGTATATCAGTGTTATTGGGGATCGTATCTTTGAAAAAATGTTAAACTTTCTCTCAAAATTTGCTAAAATTTTGAGAGAAAGTTTAGCATTTTTTAATTTGGGGTAAAGATGGTGTAATTGATGTAAGAAATTGAACCCTTGGGGTGATACCACTTGAATCTTGATTCAGATTGATTTAACCTAATTTCTTGGTGATGATCTATCAAGCTTGTTTGGGGCAGGGGGTAACTCTTAACAGAAGCCTGTGTGGGTAGCAAAAGTATATCAGTGTTATTGAGGGTCGTATCTTTGAAAAAATGTTAAACTTTCTCTCAAAATTTGCTAAAATTTTGAGAGAAAGTTTAGCATTTTTTAATTTGGGGTAAAGATGGTGTAATTGATGTAAGAAAAATTATTTTTGGGGAATTGTGAATTCAAATAGCCAAATCTGGCTCAAAATCAAAGACATTGTTAGTAATATGAATGGGTCTTTTTTCTTGGAATTTGTATGGATGCTTCAAAGTGTTAAACCGAATGAATGTGTGAGATGAAGCTTTGAAAATCTTGTATATGAGCCTATTGGATACATGCTGGTACAAATGTGGTACCATTTGCAAAGTACAAAATATTTGCTTTTCAGATTATCACTTGGGCATGCATTACTTTCAATGGGGTAAATTTCACTTGGATTATTTGGCAATACCTCCCTCCCATTTAAATTTAAAATATTGGAATTCTCTGCAGTAAAAACTGGTGCGGTATCAAATGGGAAAATTGTTTAATCAATGAAATTGTAACTATTTTGTTATATTTAAGGACCTTTACTAATTTCAACAACTTAATTTGTAGTTTCATGTAATTATCGCTGTTCAGGAGAGAGGGGAGGAAGAGTGAGAGAAGAGAGAGAGTGTATGTCTGCACATGTGTGTGTGTATGTGTCTGTCTGTCTGTCTATCTCCACCATCACCACCACCACCTCTACTACAAAGTGAGCCCACCTCAATTTGTAGGTCTCTGGTATTGATGATTGATGATCAGAGGGTGTATTGAGTCCTTCCCACAATGCACCAGTTTTGGGAAATTTCACTCAATAATGTCATGTGATCACACAAAAAATCCTATTCTTAACACATAAAAACCTGACTTTTATACTCATTTTAGCCCATAAAGTGCTAGAACTTAAAGCGGCACTGGCACATTTTCACAAAATATGAAATTTCTTCAATTTGCTCTCAAATGATAGTCTAGGCCATTGGAAGAACAGAGATATATTTTACACATAAAAATAACATACCCCCAAACAGATAGGGACATTGATGTGAGGATAAAGACATCCAGGTAATTTGTAGGCCAACTTTTAAGTTTTCCATAACTTAAATCAACAAATGTGTATATTACATGAATATTTTTAACTCATACTCACTGATATTAAAACCACAAAGGTTATAGACCGATCAAACAGTGTGCATAGCATGGGAAACATGCATACGGCGTGCGTGTTCTTGTGTTAAACGCCATTTTCGTTGTCTGCTGAATTTAACATCGCCGGCGATGTTAAATTATAAAATCGTTCTGTTTACCCATAAGGAAGCTGATTTGGTCTTAATCATTCGGGTGAGGGCTTTTGTATATAAAAGCTTTACAACCATGCAAAAATATCGATTTTGAAAAATCTTGAGGGCGCACTATTTTTTCAAATGTGCCAGTGTCTCTTTAAGGAATTTTTATCATGACCATGAAATGCCTTGTGGTTAATCTTGAAGTTAAGAAGTTATTCTTGAGCAATTTTTATTCTTAAGCAAGGATATGTGTTTAGTGCAGTATAGGCACATTGCAATGCATTATGGGATTGGTTCAAAACACCTTCTGATTGATAATGATGACGATGAAGGTTTTCATTGAAATATATTCCTTTGCCAGCCAATTACACTCAACTGTTTTAAAGGTGCATTTTGTGATTCTATCACCTTCTGCTTTATTCATGGTTCACTAGATATCCCAGAGAAAAGCTTATTCACAAAATTTTAGTTGATTCCGATCTTGCGTGTTTGTGTTCCGAACAATTGCTTGTTTCCCACGGTCCCATAGGACACTGTCCGTTTACAGACAGAAAATACAAAAGTGTGAGTTTCTTACAGATACGGCCGATTTTGCACGTAAGATTAGGTACACATCGATTACTTAGGCTAAAGGTTGAGATGATACAAAAATCTCAACTTTTTTGAGGTAAGCCAGGGGGATGAGGTTGTGGATCACGAAATGCCCCTTTAATACTGACATTTTACTAAATACTGACATTTTACTAAATACAGGTTTCTTCTGTTATTGTTTTCCTTCCAGACATGTTTACTACCTAACACTGAAGAATCGTCTGCTACTGGGCCATTTCATAGTGGACGATGAAACCAAGACGGAGCTGCTGGGATTGGTTGCCCAGGCTGAGCTTGGCCCGGCAGATCAAGCACTGCCAACACAGTATACAGCCATACTACCAGACCTGACGTAAGTCAAGGGGAGATGAGAAATTTACAATTCTGCTCAGTTAGCTATCATGTGAGATATGAATTGCACAGGGTATTTTTCCCAAGTATTTAACAAAAGTGCATTTATGTGTTTGTCAGACTACTGATTGTTCAGGCATGGTGAGAAATGGGCAAAATTTGAATCCTCTTTAGAGCAAATAGTAAATGATTTCTGGAAGAATTTAACAGAATTATCTCGAATTTTGCTCGAAACTGTACCCCTAACTGGTTTCTAAAAGACCTGGACTATTCTAACAGGAAGAGAAATTGCTGGGAACTCATCAGCAAACTCCCAGTAGTTTCTCTCCCTGTTACTGTGAGTGTAGGTTGTTGGAATGAAAACCAGTGAAGAGTTCATTGCATTTTGGGAATTGTGAAAAGGGTGAATTGGCACTTCAATTCACCATTTACAGGATTGCATTGTGGGAAAATGTCCCACCCATTTCCACCAAATATATTGCCATCCACATTTGTCAGACCATTTTTTACAAAAATGAAAGGAGAGCTTTTTAGAATGCTAACACATTCCCAACAAGCTTTGTCTTCTAGACCAGTTTGCTGAAGACCATAGAGAATCCCAATTGAAAAACCAAGGCAAATGAAAAGTGGGTTTTAAGTTCATTCATATATCACATCACCTAATCTTGTCAATTGGGGATCTGTGTGCCGCTGGCATGCCTGTTTGCAAAATAGAGTGCAACTGACACCGTTTTCTTGCTTGCACCTCGATTTTCTTTATTGTCAACTGATTACTATCAAATCAGATCAGAAAATATTATTCTAAGGTTATTCAATCAAAGTTGCCCCTCATGTTGTCGGTAGTAGTTGTCTTATCATTACTTCATTAAAAAGGGCATTCGTGATCCCAACCTCGTCCCCCGACCTTACCTACAAAAAAACGTTGAGATTTTTATATTCATCTTGAACCGTTAGCCTTAGTATCCACTGGTAACCTAATCTTACATGGCAAATTTGCGTATCTGTAAGAAAGAAATTCGCAATTTTGTATTTTCTGTGACCCGTAAGCGGACAGAAATTGCAGCACAGTGGACTATGGGACCGTGGGAAACAAGGAATTGCTCATAACACAAAATCGCAAGATCGCAATCAACTAAAATTTTGTGAAGAAGCATTTCTGAACGATATCTAGTGAAACATAAGTAAAACAAAAAGGGTTGGAATCACAAAATGCACCTTTAAGATTTTGATTTGTAAAATTAGCAATTTAGCATTTACCCCAAAAAATGGGGACTTCAAAACAGTGACTTGAAGGTGAAACGAGAGATTTCACATAACCAGTGCCCCTAAAAATGTGAACTGATTTTTGCACGTAATGCAAAGCTTTCTATAATTTACAAAACATCGAAAGGATTAAGCTGGGAATTAATTCTTTGGTACCAAAAATTATGAAATGTCTAATTGTCCTATTCGAGCAAATCACGAACTTGTCAGCCTTTGTTTTATATTGAAATACAAACATGAAAATCACCTTTTGTTTTCACTTTATCCAAATAAAAGGTAGGAAATATATTGCCTAATCTATATAAAACTAGTACATATGACACAAAATTATGGATGCAGTGAAATCTTTCCGTGTTACGAGTATTCCTGTTTCGACAAGCCCTTTTCCCAGTGCCCATAGGTGAAAAAGTCTTTGAAACATGTAGTCGGTTGTATCAGAAAATAATGAGGGGAGTTCATGACATTTGCATCACCAAAATTCTCATGTAGTGTGTTTGAACCAAAATCTCTTCATGGAGTAGCCTTTCACCCAATAAGAGTGAAAAGAACTCTTTGAACACATAGTCTTATTCTCATAAAAGAAATGGCATGAGTAAAACCACACTTACATCATCAAAATTCTCATGTGGTATATTGAAACCAACTCTTCTTCATGGGTAGCCTCCACCCAATAAGAGTGAAATACTCTTTGATTACGTAGCCGTATTCTCATAAAAGAAATGGCAAGAGTAAAATGACATTTGCATCATCAAAATTCTCATGTGGTATATTGAAACCAACTCTTCTTCATGGGTAGCCTCCACCCAATAAGAGTGAAATACTCTTTGATTACGTAGTCGTATTCTCATAAAAGAAATGGCAAGAGTAAATTTTTTTTTTTTTTTTTTTTATGCAGTGAAATCTTTCCGTGTTACGAGTATTCCCTGTTTCGACAAGCCCTTTTCCCACCCAATAAGGGTGAAAAAGTCTTTGAACATGTAGTCTTGTTCTCAGAAAATAAATGATGGGAGTTCATCACATTTGCATCACCAGAATTCTCATGTAGTGTGTTGAAACCAACTCTTCTTCATGGGTACACGGCCAATTTCTTCATGGTAGTTACCACACAGCTACCACCGAGTAGACATGGATTACCCACCCACTAGACGTACACTCGCCGGCCAGGATTCCGTGTATTTTTGCCGCATAGACGGATAGTGTACACACAGCGGCTGTCTGCACTGTCGTGGAGTAGCTACGTGGTTACACCGGCTCTCAGCGCGCGCGGTATTTCTCATGGCCAATTTTGTTTTTTTATATTTTTGGCATATATTCGCATTTTTTATTACAAGTGCGGGAATATGGGGGTTTTTGATGATGCCCGATTTGAATTTCGTAATGATTTTCCTAAAAAACGTTCAAAAAACGCTAAATGGAGCCCAAGTGTATAGCGCCCTCATTTCATGAAATTTTCATCCACTCTCAAAATGGCGTTGTGGTAATCGCGGGGTAGCTACGTGGTAGCTGCGTGTCTACTCCGGTACTGTCTACTCAACATCCACCTTCTCTCCACCTAGTGGGCAACTACAGGGTAGCCATTGGGTTAGGTAAAGCAGAGTAGCCACATTACTGTATACCTAATAACTGTGTACTTAGTAAGCCCTATCTTGCAGCTACCGCCTCGCAATTAGGCCATTGTGTACTGTGCAGTAGCTGCCGCGGTAGACATGGTGTAGCTGCCGTATAGGCTACCATGTGAGTAAGAATCCGGCTGGGTAGCCTCCACCCAATAAGAGTGAAATACTCTTTGATTACGTAGTCGTATTCTCATAAAAGAAATGGCAAGAGTAAAATGACATTTGCATCACCAAAATTCTCATGTGGTATATTGAAACCAACTCTTCTTCATGGGTAGCCTCCACCCAATAAGAGTGAAATACTCTTTGATTACGTAGTCGTATTCTCATAAAAGAAATGGCAAGAGTAAATTTTTTTTTTTTTTTTTTTTATGCAGTGAAATCTTTCCGTGTTACGAGTATTCCCTGTTTCGACAAGCCCTTTTCCCACCCAATAAGGGTGAAAAAGTCTTTGAACATGTAGTCTTGTTCTCAGAAAATAAATGATGGGAGTTCATCACATTTGCATCACCAGAATTCTCATGTAGTGTGTTGAAACCAACTCTTCTTCATGGGTACACGGCCAATTTCTTCATGGTAGTTACCACACAGCTACCACCGAGTAGACATGGATTACCCACCCACTAGACGTACACTCGCCGGCCAGGATTCCGTGTATTTTTGCCGCATAGACGGATAGTGTACACACAGCGGCTGTCTGCACTGTCGTGGAGTAGCTACGTGGTTACACCGGCTCTCAGCGCGCGCGGTATTTCTCATGGCCAATTTTGTTTTTTTATATTTTTGGCATATATTCGCATTTTTTATTACAAGTGCGGGAATATGGGGGTTTTTGATGATGCCCGATTTGAATTTCGTAATGATTTTCCTAAAAAACGTTCAAAAAACGCTAAATGGAGCCCAAGTGTATAGCGCCCTCATTTCATGAAATTTTCATCCACTCTCAAAATGGCGTTGTGGTAATCGCGGGGTAGCTACGTGGTAGCTGCGTGTCTACTCCGGTACTGTCTACTCAACATCCACCTTCTCTCCACCTAGTGGGCAACTACAGGGTAGCCATTGGGTTAGGTAAAGCAGAGTAGCCACATTACTGTATACCTAATAACTGTGTACTTAGTAAGCCCTATCTTGCAGCTACCGCCTCGCAATTAGGCCATTGTGTACTGTGCAGTAGCTGCCGCGGTAGACATGGTGTAGCTGCCGTATAGGCTACCATGTGAGTAAGAATCCGGCTGGGTAGCCTCCACCCAATAAGAGTGAAATACTCTTTGATTACGTAGTCGTATTCTCATAAAAGAAATGGCAAGAGTAAAATGACATTTGCATCACCAAAATTCTCATGTGGTATATTGAAACCAACTCTTCTTCATGGGTAGCCTCCACCCAATAAGAGTGAAATACTCTTTGAACACAGTCTTGGGAAAGAAATGACAAGAGTAACAAACACATTTACATCATCAAATTTCAGGTGGTGTTTGAAGCCTACTTTTCATCAAAGAATATTTACTTTTTGAAAACCCTGCTTCAAAGAGTAACCCCACCTTTAAATGTGACAGTCTGATAGAATTCCTGTTTTGAGGCAAGGATATGTGAGTTGTATCCTCCGTGTTAAGTCAAACCTTACAGTTAATGTGACACCTTAAATAAACACACTTGCGTGTTCAAATGGTTTGTAGAAAGATACTTTAAGTGACCGTACACTCACTTTGCCTTCGGTCTATATTTTAAAGGTGAACGCCATCAAAGCCGGGGAAAAAAGTAACAAAGATAAAGTACTCATTTGGTTTATTCAGACTACTGACTTCACCTCTCGTACATTTGGTTTATTCAGACTAGTGACTTCACCTCTTGTACATTATATATAAGACGTGACGCAAGCAGTAAACAAGTCTATTGGTAATGATGGCTTTTGCTGCCGGTGTCCAACCGTTCTGGTGAATGTTTTCAAAGGTGGACAGTACTTTTTGCCAAAGGTGGAATTCTGTTGGTTTTATTGCTGAAATTAAAGCAATGAAGATATCCTGTTGAGCTGGAAAGAAGTTTATTTACAATGTTTTTTAACTTGGGTGTGTGTCTACAGGCTCATATCACATGGTAGACGCCTGAGTTGTTCATCGCAAAACACTAATAGGTCTTCCTTGTGATATGAGGCCACAGGTACATGACCATGTCTAAAAATGATGCATTTATTTTAATTTTTAAAGGGACACAATGGCATAAAAAATATTCAGACATAAAGAAATGGACCCTAACTGAAATCAATTTGCACGTTTACATTCTGTAAAAACAGTTAAAACTGTAAAAACAGCAAGAGTTACAGGCAATTCCTGCCACAGAAAATCAAGGTGTTGACATCCTTGCCAGAATTTACAGCATATCTAGCATGTTTTTTGACATAATTCCAAAGCAGTATATCACATGAGTAAAAAGCCAATGCAATTGCAAGAAACTTCTTGGTTGTTTAAAGGTCCATTTTATTGGAAGTGGTCATATTTTGATGTCTGAAAAAAATGCTATTTTCTCATTTACCCTGTGGAATCTCGGACACAAAGTGTTGAATTTCATATCGATGTTATGAGAGAAAAGTGCTACTTTTTGGTCGACCAATATAATTTTACAGAGTACTCTCTATGGTGCTTGAAAAAATCAGGTTTAATTCTCACATCAAAACGATTGAAATATTGGTGCGAAACTTTTAAAAAATATCGTTTTGGGGTATAATGAAATCGGGGTCAGTCACCTTTAATAATTTTTCAGTATTCCTGCAAAATTTTGTTTCCTGTTCTGAGGAAATAAGCAGACTATCTATTTTACTCCTGTGCAAATCCCACAATTCGTGCGAATATGAAATATTCCTTAATAACCTAGTAGTGTGAATCACAACTGTTTTTGTGGGCCGCCAGCAATAGCTGGCAGGACCCCTTAGCAATCCGTTGTGCGTGTGTAGGGTATGTGTTGTGTGTGTGTTCCAAATTGTTAAGTTTTTTTCATGGTTTTTGTGTGTGTCCAAAAACTTTTTAATTTTTTTTTTAAGTGACTCAGTTGAAAAGTTTACTTCAATTGGAACCAAACTTCTGTCCATATGTGCCCAATGGGACCTCATATTTGATGATGTCAAAGTCATGTTGAAAGGTCAAGGTCATGTGAGGTCAAGTGAAATGGGCTAAAAATGTAAATTGATCTAAAGGAAAACTTGAAGTTCATTGGAGGTAATAAGCACAATCAGGGTACCCAACGGTAACATGGCAAATTTTAAGCAAAATTGTTTTTTTGGTGATTGTTGATCTATGATGAATGATCGCCAAATGACACACAAAAAATTACATTTTCTGCTTTTCTAATGCATGTAATTAGCATTGTTAATGAGCGGTATCGAATACGCATACATAATTAGCTCGGAAATACTACTACATGATCCATATCTTGCCTTGACATGCTAGATTTTTTTTTAAAGTTCTTTACAAAGCTGAGAACTTTTCCCAACATAACTGAAAAGAACAAGACAGAATCTTGGAAATAAAAAGTATTAGAGAATTTTTGTCAAATACCTTATAGAGGAGGCGTAGGCAACCCAATTTGTTTCACAAGCCATTTCCACCGACTTAATCTGAATGTACATTTCAGGCACTAAACAATTCACTACAAGGCTGATACTTCCTCAGTACATAGTTGAATATTAGTGTACACTTCTTGAGAAAAGGAATAATCACTAACGAATAAGGGAAAATATGATAAATTTATCAAAATTAAAATTAATAATTGGACTTCAACCTTATAAATGTTGTGCTACGAACAAGGTCAATGCATAAGAGCTGTATTTTCAAAACATAGTGCTACTTTGCCATTGTAAATGCATTAGAATAACTGTTTTTAGGTAATCTAAGTTTGTATTTATTGGTAGACTAAGTGTTCAGAATTTGACTTCTTATAATTAAGTAAACATTGTAATTAGTAAATTACTTGCATACGATTACAAGTTGATGTGAAAAAAAAGTGGAACATTTAAGAACGACACAAGTTTTAACATTGGACATTGACTTAATAGTTCTTATTCTGTACAGTACCAGTCATAAGAATTTAGTGCATGCTGACATTGATATCTTGGCGCTGGATTAAAGTAATTTACATGGGGACATGTTTTTCCTCCAACGTGCTTCAAATTTAATTCTGGAGCAACACACCACATAGTCAGCATGACCATGGCTTATATTTTCCATGAGGCGGTAGTAGATTTTCACTTTCCCCAGAGAAGCCTTTTCTCTTTGCAGCTGCAGCTCTTCTCTCCTTTGCAGTTTCATTGCGTAGTTTTAATTTTTCTGGTAGTAAGCAGAATTTGCAGCTTTTTTTTTCTTTTCTGCTTTATTTGATTAAAAAGTGCATAAGTCGAACTTTGCACCATGATATCCAGTGTCCGGCCCAAAGTAAAGTTAAATTAGAAAATTATAAATAATTCAAAATATCAAATGTATACAAAATTAATCAAACATGTTGATAAACCATTATTTTACAAATTAAGGTTCTAAAAGTATGGAATGCCACAAACACTTGCAGGACAGCACAGCAGCACTCAACTGCGGTTAGTTTGACCCACTCAGTCTTTAAAAAGTGATCAAAAAGTGAATAAATGGTGGTTGATTTTAATGAAACGTGCAGAATGCAACTTAATATTAAGACATTAAGATAAACAGTTGGAAAAAAAAGAATATAAGAACTCTATTTCTCACCTGGTTAAATTGGAGAAGCCAAGACCGTGCGCTGGAATTTGGACATTAGTTCGAAGCACTCAGTTTCAGAAATGGAATGAAAATTCCCTCTTCTGGTACTTACACTCATGGTGATGGTGTTCTCATTAAATATCGACCTGTGACATTCCAGACAACAAATTAAAAAGGTTTGATGTGCTCATTCCATTCAACTATAGGTTCTAATTTGACCTAATTTTGGGGAAGTTCAGGGTACACCAGACTTGACTGTCAAGGTAACTGGCCCACTTATGGACTGAGGTAGCAAGTAAAATTTAATCAGGGGACTCCTTGGAAAAGCTACAAAATGATACCAAACTTGCAGGGGGACCTCAAAATTGAGGCCTCTGGTTATTGATTGGGAATTCATGCAGTGTACATTGTCGTTACCGGTTACATGGGAATTTTGACTAATTATTAATTAATTGATTTATTAAGGCCCTGTGTAGCTGCCATAAATATATTTTGTCAGTAATTAAGTGTATAATATTTTATGAGTATTTTAGTGGAAAAAAAGAAAGAATTTGATCATTCCTGACTCAAGTTATGATCATTTGATTACACAAGACATTGAAATCACCATTTGGGTACCCCGATTGTGCTTAGTACACCAGAAACCCAATTTTGTCATAGGTGCACCATGTGTTCCCTCATATGTTGATGAGATCGAAGGTCACGTGCCAGGGGCAAAGGTCATGGGGCGGCCCACAGCTTATATTCCCTGAATATAGCGAGCGCGAAAGCCGAGAACCGACGAAATTCTAGTTCCTTTTAATGTACTATTGACAGTTGGAAATTTGATACTCAAGAAAACAATGTCTGGAGGTCACTCGTGAACATCCTTTCCACTGTATATATTCTCTGATTCAGCTCACCCAGGCTTGCTGGTGAAAATGAATACATTGAGAGTTTATATGCGGCCTTGCCTAAGTCGGAAGATTAAGATTCACTTCATTGAAGCAAAGAAATATATGAAACCTTATTCAAATGGAAACAATTGCAGAGGAAGGGATTTTGTTTTTGCCAGGAGTATAGTTTTGTTATTTTAGAAGGAGCATAACTGCATTGCAGTGATGGTCTCAAATTGTTGCCAAATTCTTTCTTCACTGGACTAGCTTTACAGGGATGCATTGCTGCTTGTTGTTATACTCGGTCCAGGTCGAAGTATGAAGTACCGACACGGGCATGTACGGTGTTACCGACTTCAGCGCGCGCGTAGGCAAAGCACAGCGCACTGTAAAACTGAAAGGCGGCACTGGTATACGCGCACGTCGTTACTTCATACTTCAAACAAGACAAAGTTATAATGGTGGTGAGTACCTCTGAAATGAGGTAGAATTCCTAACTGAACCAAACAATTCCAGGTTTAAATACTAAACAAACTCTAGGAGGTTATTGTTGGGATTAAAACTGTGTTATACTCGGGGATCCCCGAAACCCTTTGACGAGCATGTAATTCCTGGTTGTAAAAGTGGCGGAGCTATCAGCACGTATGGCGCGTGTCTGTGACCCAGCAACAGCAGACCGCTTCGGTGGCCAATCAGAGGCAAGTGCATTTTATTCTGCAGTAAACACGCAGAGAACCAAGAAGTACATGATCGTGGAAAGGGTTCTGTCCCCGACCTATAATCCAATTGCACTCAAAACCACATAAAGTTCTGTATTTGTACAAAAAAGGTAGGAGGAAGTAAAGGTATAAAGGTGCATGTTCTGTATCTTTGGGACCCCAGATGTACCAGGAAGTAGTATGATTTTGATATCAGATGAGAGCCCATATTTTTCTCATTGTTCATCCTGAAATTTGAGCCCTCAAATCCATTTCATCCACGCTATAACAAAAAACCACCAAATTAATGGTTAACCATCAATATTGCATTAGTAGAGGAATAGGGCTTTACAAGTGATATGCTTCTACTATCATAACTGCAGGTTTCCCCACGGTCTTGATGGGGGGCGTAGTGCAAGTGCCATTCTCTCATATCAAGTGAGAGAACACATAGACATAAATCAGAAACAAGCACCTTTAATGTCATTAATGGCGGAGACCTTTTATTTTTTTTATTTTTGGGACCCACACTGTAGCTTACTGAGTCAGTATCAGTGTCTTGCTCCAGTACCTTAGATTTGGTTTACCAAAGAGCAACCACACATGTCATTGCATTATTCTGTCATTATCATGTATGCAACAGGGATGCACAGCGTGGAGCGTACAAGAGGCCCACCGTACTTTGACGGCAGATCACACCCATATCTCCGAGATTCAGCTTGATCGCGGGTCAGTAAGCTCTCTGGTTATGGCGTGGAGTACTTCCCTGCCGACACGATGGGACAGGCAGAAGGTGGTCATCGGAGTGTGTGCAGAGGGATGGGACAGATACTGTCGAGCAGAGGGAAACTGATGCGCACAGGTGGGATGAGAAGGGGCTGAGGAAGTTTTCTGTCCTCCATGATTATTGTCACATCTGAATTTGTTTTCTGGGGGGAGGTTATTTTTGGGGTATATTGATGGATTGTGTCTGGGAACCAGCATCCAGGACTCTATGTCAGTCATGCTCATAGGGCTATTTCCATTATACTTTACGCTGGATCATATTATTTCACACCACTTTCCCACCCAAAACTAATCGTGGCGTACGAGGCAGTCAATCCATACAAACATGCGCGAATTTACTTTAATTTTGCCCAACATTGGGATGAAATTGTTGACTTCCTCGAAAAAGAGGATAAAAAATACAACATTTTGGCCCATATTGTCCGCTTTTTCGAGCCAGAGGGGAAAACTGCCCCCCCCCGGTCGGTTACGTCACTGAAAATAATCATGACCTTTAGATTTCAGGTTTATGCTGGGTGGCAGATGCATAAGAGAATAATGCCTAACTTTCCAACATCTTGCTTCTTGGTGAAAGGTTAGGATTTTATGTCTCATGCATCGCGCCTGCTAAGCTGAAATCGTCAGGTTGTAATGTACCATTGGATTGCATGCCGGGCAAGAATATGAACGCTTATGTCGTGTCCGAAAAAATGAGCCAGAGTATAACTTGGAATAGGTTATTAAAAGTTAACATCACAGTTTAGTCCTTAACAAGAAAAAAAGAGTAAAATTAGAGCACGACTCAAACCCACACCCTAGTTTACACCCAGTGCACCTACCCATTTAGGACACATGGTGGTTTACCAATCATTAAAGGCAAGTGTCCAGAAATTCATCTTTTGGTCGGGTTCGCTTCTGGTAAAAAAGAACTGGACGAAACATTTTGTGGAGGAAGTAGAAATCAATTGTCTCTTAAAATTTCTATGTAGGAAAAAGGAAAATGCAATATGGTATTTTGAGCAAAATTTTGGCATGGCTTCATGTGGGCATGAACCAAGTTGCCATGAACGAAATTCTGTTTATGAGAGATGAGTTGAATTGCGTCAAAATTTTATTTCCCTTAAAAAG
>JAMKCH010014396.1:0-25929 GCA_023653785.1 Ophioderma brevispina
GCAAACAAAACACTTTTTGGGGGGGCCAGATTGCAGTATATGTTCATGTTTAGTATTTTGAACAATTTTCTTCACTAGACTCATTCAAATATGAGTGTGGTAAGTTTACAAAGGGGCTTGAAGATGCCCTATTTCGAACTTCACCTTGACTTCACCATTCTCACCAGCTTTTTTTTTTCATTACAACAACTTGAACAAGCCTTGCATTTTGCACTCACATCTGCACCATATTTTGGGCTGAACTCGATTCTAAAATATTAAAAAAAAACAATTGGCAATAAATTGCTTGTTTTTGTAGTAGCTTCCTACAACAGGTTTCTTTGTAAAAAGGAATTTGCTGTTTACTTTGATAATGGGAGAATTTGGTTTCGTACGGAACTTTGGAAATGAGCTATGTTATTGACAATCTTTTGCACGAAACAGAGAAAATGAATACACCGGGATACTAATGTCATTTTGAAAGGACAGAACCTTTAAAAACTAACTACCTGCCGAAAATACTAAATCATTTTGTGTTTCCTACTTTTTTGGCCTATTATTATATGCGCCATCAGAAATCGTCACAATCACTTCGCTTCACCTATAGACTGGCAGCTGGCCTAGTGCCCAATCCTATCTGCACCTACAATCCCGTCAAAATGTTGTAACAATTTTGTTCATTTTCCACCACAATATAATGTCCTTTCTTTGAATTTTGGCTTTCAATTGAATTAACAACTGGCCATTAGAATTTTGCTGGCAAATGCGACTTTCCTTCTTCGTTGTACTTTTTGTTGCTTTTCTTAAAAATCCTTTGAATATCTCTACTATATTTTGGTTTTCATGTGCACTATGATATGTACATTGTTATTAATTTGCTTTTTGGCTTACTTGTGCAACAAAAAATTGTTTGTAACACTTTTACTGGCCTACTTCAAAATGTCTTCTTTTTTTTGTATATCAAATTTTTTTTATTCACTTTCCAACCATAAGAGCATATACAAAAGCATCAAATTAAAAAACACTCTCACCCGCCGACACACACCACCAAAACACGGACCCCCCCCAGAGCACCACAACAATATAAACCGAGGGCATTTAAATAACCAGTAACATTTAAAATTTTTAAAATGTCCCCCTCCCCTTTCCCCCCATTCCCCATCACAGGCAATGTTAAATCCTGAAAAATTTGTCTTGCCACTCAGTAAGACCCAGCATTAATCGGTGGGATAGGAGGGGTGCATGGATACAGAACGCTTCCAGCTTCCCAACAAATTAACATGATTTCTATACCACCTCATTTTTATAGGAAACACGCAAATCATGGCACAGATAGCAGTGGTGTTCCAGCACATTTCAGCCGAGAGGGTAGCTAGCAAGCCCTTAAAGGTGCAACGAGAGATTTCAAGACATCCATATTTTCTGTGATATTTAGTATTTCATATAGGTTAGACCCCAATAGATTCTCACCTTTTTTTGGCACATAAATGCTTTTAAAATGAAAACAAAAGGCAATTGTATCTGCTTATTTGTCAAATAAAAACATAGGCTGTAATTTCTCTTTTGCTCCTATACGAAAATTAGAAATTTTTTCACAATTTTTGTACCGAGAAACGGTTCTCAGCTTAATCCTACGATGGAATCTTTTGATATAAAGCGTTTCACCAGTGCCAAAATCAGAATGTTAACATTTTTTCGGGACCCTGTTATTTGAAATCTCTCGTTGCACCTTGTTAACTGTGCTACATTGTGGTATTTTGTAGGCACACTTCAGATGTAGAGTGGATTAACCCTGAGGTCTAACGGCTGAATGTTATGGTTGTACATGGGTTTATGATCATTTAGCCAATCAAGACACATGAAATAAGAACCCTTAAGGTCAACAAGAGATTTTTGAGGTAGCCCAAATATTGTATCATAATAGTATTTCATATAGACCTAGACACTCATCAGATTTCTTACCTTGTATTTGGCTACAGAAATGCCTAAAAAGGAGACAAAGGCATTCTGATTTGCTTTTTCAATTAAAATGCGGAATTTGTATTTGCTCCTATACAAAATTAAAATTTCAAAAATTGTTGTTTACCAAAGAACATTTCGCAGCTTAATCCTTTCAGGTGGGTTATGTTTGATGTAAAGCTTTACATCAGTACTGTCAATTTTTTTAGGGACACCTGATACTGAAATCTCTTGTTGCAAACCTTTAATGTGGCACCTGTCCTAGGCCTAGGTCAACAAAATAATAAATTCTTCAATCTGTTCTCAATAATTCTAGACGTGAGAAAATAGAGATACATGTCTTCCATCATCCCAGGTAGGGGGTCCTGGTTCCCCTTCATTATATCCTTCAACATGTGAACTAGGTCCAATGCTTTTCCCATGTGTGATTAAATTAGGCAGGTCACTATGGCCAAATTACTTCCTTGTCCGCCCAATTAATTTTCCTCACCTTCTTTGATATCAACAATAACACACAAACATAAATTAGTTAGCATTCTATCGAGTAAATGTGTGCTTCCTCAGCCTAAAAAGGTTAGATTTCACTCACAAAATAGTGACGTATGCAGTGATCATGCTTGCAGATGAACATCAAGAGCAACAGAAGTCTGAGAGCCCTAATTTGAAATTATGAATTGAACTTAGTTAATTTTCATTCCACCAGATGGAGTATGTACATGTATTTTAAATCTATACTTTTAGCTTCGAGTGCATTGGCAAAAAATCATGCACACACGCTCAGTTGACTACAATAATGGCACAAGCCCCGCAGGGGTGCGTGCAATTATGATCTGGTCAAACTGACGCAAGTGCATTGATTTTTTCAATGCACAAGAAAACTAAAAATAAACAGACATTAACCACATTATAACGTTATAAAACAGACGACGTTTACAAAAAAATCAAATAGGTCATGAAATCCAATGCAGTCAATGTTTTCTAATGAAAAATGACACACACCCGCCCTAAAATGATCATCCAACCTCGCACGTAAACCGTCTAAGCACACCGCATACTCTCATTAACATACCACCTGAATGACAAAGATTCATGATTTTTGTCCAATCACATTCTCTCATATTTTAAACGTTATGAAATAAGTTATAAGAGGGACAGTTAACAGTTATGGATTCCCTAAAATAAAGATATACGTATCCAAAGTTTATTTCGCTCAATTTCGCGTCTAAGTTACGACCGTATGCAAGCCAGTTCACGCCTCAGCATAGCATCAAGTTGAACAAGTTGATATAAAAGTCAACTTTTGTTAGGCAAGTCGGGGGGGGGGGGGGACAAGGCTGTGGATCAGAAATTTAACATCCGTTAAGATACAGGCAGAGGGGCAGGCAGAGAATGCGTTAGTGGCCACAAGTGTGTGGGTCAAAAATTGATCCAATTTTTTTCTTTTTTCTATTTATAACTTCAACTCAGATGACCATGAACCCTTGCAAGATGTTTAACCTTATTATCATATGAAGAAGCCGTGGTGCATGTCATGGCCCAAGTTATGAGTTGCAATTGGACTTCATCTTTTCAATTATGCAATTTTATTTTTTCAGCCCATTTTAGAACTTGACCTCATACAATCTTTGAACTTGGTATTGTGGACCTTGACCACATAATATGACGTTCCCAGTGGTTCATCTATGAACCGGTTTGTAGCAATTTGGACTTTTACTTTCCAATGAAACCTTTCTTTTCAACTTACATTTGAAACACGCCACATAACCATACAGTCAGAGTAGAATTGATGACCGGAGGGGTGTGGCCTCGTGATCCTTGCAGGCAACACATACTGAAATGGATTCAGTTGAAGGGGCGGGGCCAAGAAATTCAATTTCAGATTGTCGCCATTGGTTAACACGTAAAAACAAATCTGTTACGAAAAATTCTGATTTTTTTATATTTTGTCAAGGAATATTTCTTATTCCAAAACCATTGGTATTTTGAAGAATCAACTCACTGGAAGGGTTAATTTATGATTTTTTTTGTATAATAACGAACGAGGAGAGGTCGTATGTGGGTCATGGAACACCCATCAACCGACCACATCAAACACCCAAATTGGTTTGAGGTTTGCACTCAGTATTGCTGTAATTTTCTTTTGACATTTTTGCGCGTTGCTATAATGATGAGGCTTGGTCCAGCCACCGCCTGGAATGGATCAGCATGCTGTCATGTAATATAAAAGGTATGCCCATGAGGTATTTAAATGCCATGTTATGTTGCTGTAACTTTAACAAAAAAAGTAACCTTTTAAATTGGACCAACTAAAAGGTTTGATCGCTCAATTATTCTCTTATCTTTGAGCATAGACACTGTGATCCTCTGTTCTCAAAAACGGTACTAGTGCAAATTGCTAATTTTTTATTGGAAAAACAAACTATCCACACACAATTATTAGTCACAAACAAACAGGGACATTGAGAAAACTTAACCTGGCTTTAGGTAAAACCCTCCCGTCCTTTCAAACTCCATATCTATGCAGCAATTCATGTATTAGACATCCTATGTGTGTGATACCCCCGGTATACCATGTTGTACCATTTCTTTTGCGAAAGCAATCTTTCCGGAAACTATAGGGTTTGTGCCCCTTGACTTGACCCAAACATTCAGGAATGTGGGCATGGGCAGAGATGGCATACCCCCACCCCCAAAAAAAAAAAACTCGTTACAGTGAATTGTCTAGAATTTTTTGCTTTTTTTAACAGTCATCATCCTCATGGGAGAAAGATGCCAGAGAAGAAATCCAAAACATCTTTAAATAAAAATAAGTAAAACCAAAAATTAGCAAAATATGAGTTTTGCATATTTTTAAAACATTTATGTAACTCTAATATTTAAAAAAAGACTACCTTTTGGTGTAGCAAAGACCCAGAAATAATTAATGGTATCTATTTTTCTGCATGCATTGGATTTGAATATCCATCAAAGGATTGAGTGGCATTCAAGAAAATGACTCATTTTTTTAGTTGTCAGCAAAGAAAAATGTTTAACATACTCCAGTGTGACAAAATTAATATCTTATTGCAAATTAAAGGTGCAAGCGAGATTTCAAGTCATCCATATTTTCTTTGATACTAGTGTTTCATCTACAGGGTGAGTCAAAAAAATTTACACTCGAATTTCAGAAAAAATATTAAAAATATTTAACAGTTAGAAATTGCTTTTATACATGGAAACACTAGCTCATTAGATCCACAGTCATTGGTCAAAAATCAAAATTTAGCCTTTTCGCATAGTGTAGATAGGGATCCCTTAACGGAAAGCCACCAAAAAATCATATTGACCACGATTTACAATTCTTCCGTCCACACAGCAACGCCACTGAGTTAATGTCATCTGAAGCTATCTAAATGCTTAATAACCCTTTTGTTTTTCTAAAGTAACCATACCATATCCTTATAACTGTTGTTGATAAATTCCTTAACAACCTCCCATAACAGTAGAGTACTCAGCAGGGGGAAGGGGATGCCTTGTCCCCTCCCCCGTGGTCTTTCCATGAGTAAGGACACGCAGAAAAGACTAAGAAACACTAGGAAGGGAAAAGAAAAGGATTGAGATGCAAAGGTAAAGAGATGGGTGGTTGAATGTGTGTCTGTTCAATATTGATTCACAAAGTATCCCCATCAGATTTAAGAAGGCATCGGTGAACAGTGTGGGTCACCGGCTGTATTTCATAGGATTGCCTTCATATTTGCATATCTAAGTTTCTGCGAAAAGAATATGTGAAAATTTTCGAACATTCATTGAAATAATTATGCTTCCAAATTTGGGTGTAAGATTCTATAATTTGTTAATGATTTCAGAATAACGAAATTAGTTTGACTTTTCTTGATATTTGAAAGTTTCACAAAGGTTATCACGCAAGCAAAGAATGTCATGATGACGTGTGTAGACTCATCCAAAAAGTCTCTGTGGGCCATTTCAAAACAGTGATTCCGTGGACAACCAGAGTGAGAAATGGGTACCTATCTTTGAGTTAGCATAACTTCTCAACTTCTCAATGCAAAGTTCAAAAATCCAAATTCAAAATTTCTTAGTAGGTGAAAAATCTATTTTATATGTGATAGTCAATATCTTCGATAGATTTCATGCTGTTGTAGAAAAATTGCAAACAAAACGAGTGTAATCTTTTGACTCACCCTGTAGAATAGGTACTCAATAGATTCCCTACTTTTATGGGGCTATAGAATAACGTAAAATGAAACAACAATGTAAGTGTTAGCCTTATTCAATAAAATTTACATTGCTCCATTTATTGTATACTATGTGGCTGTGTGTATGTGCTCTAGTCAGTGTAGAGGTATAACAGGGGGGGGGATGGGGTATGTAGGGGAGGTTGCCACTCCAGAGCGCTTGAAAAACAAGCTAAATCAGTCTTTTTTGCCTGCTCACCAGGAAAATTTTCAATTCCCAACCAGGAAAACTGCCCTTGGAAACTTACCTCAACTGGGAAATCTGCCCGTAAAAACTGGGAATTGCCCTCTGACAAGTGTCCTGTTACGCTAGATGGTAGCAACAAATTATTAGCTATATGATAGAGGTTAACCATGCACGTAAGAATATAGCCATGGAAAGTGAACAGTATACAAATACTACATGGTGAGGGAAATAAGGCACCACATTTCCGAGGTACTGGCACGGGGCCAGCACCCCGAACCCGGAAAAGGGTGGGGGTTGATAGGCCCGTAGCCAGGGTGAGGGTGATAGGCCCGTAGCCAGTACCAATGGAAAATAGTGTGCCCTATTCCCAATATAAACATGTCGTATTTGTTTTATTACACCTCACTGTGACTCTGGGCACGATGGTGTAGGGGGAAAAAGCTAGCGTAATAGGAAATCCAGCATGAAATCGCATGATTATGTTCATGATTATTCATGAGGTGTGTATCATATTTCTGATCTGATTGCAAAAACATGCTTCTCTTATGATAAGGCCAATTTATAGGACCAGCATGCAAGTTCAAAAATTTGATTTTTAAGTTCCTTTTGTCTACTTTTGCGTCCTATAACCAGGAAAATGTTTGGCAACTGTTCTACAAACAATGCAAGTATATTTTGTAGTTTGTACCCTCAGAAATTTCATAGTGTCCTTTAAAAACAGGCCCAAAATAACTACGGCCCCTACAATTGCTTGGGTGCCCTACCATTTTGGCCTTGGGCCCTAAAGACATTTTCTTATTTGAAGCCTGAAAATACAATGAATCTCTATTCACACACATCCAGTGCATATCTTCCCTGAAATTCGATACAATCTACAAATTTACTTTCCATTTCCAAATGTAATATCAGTCTATTATTTATTTACAACTCAATTTCCTCTATATGGATTCCAAATAACATTTTGTACCGTACATAAAGGTGGGTGACCTGATCATGTCAATGTTTTCCTTATGTTGCTCTCTCACTCACATGGCAGAATATCACCCAAAAAAATCTGCTTAAAATTTGAGTTAAATTGGCCTAACCATTTATATAGTAGAAGCAAAAATGCTATTCTATATGATAGGATATGAGTTATGGAAAATCATAGTATAAAATGCTGAATTATCTGCTCCTGTGTTCTGTACTGTCAAATAATAAGGTAAAGATTCTGTACAACAAACCAGGAAAAGGAATTCACCATATTATTATTGTAAATGATATAGAAAATATAATTTCAAATTCTAATTAATTCAAATAATAACAATTATATTGTATCAAAGATCATTAAATGGCAACACGTACTAATTTATTCTCTACATTTAAACTTAACGTAAAATAAAACAAAAAAAAGGGGGGGTTGTTTTCATGTGCAATCACTAGTTGTATTCGTCTAGCATATTTTATTATTACTAGTATTTAATATTTGTTGTTATGTTTTTAATATTCAAGTGTGTTATAAAATTACCTCTATGAGGTTTTTATGTTAAAGAAAAAAAAAGCAAAAAATGGGTACTAAAGTGAATTGATCCACAGAACACATGACCTTGACCTTGTCCATGACCTTTGACATCAGCCACATACGACGGAACCCCTATTTTACAAGTAAATGAGTGCAATGAAAAAACACCTTAGAAAAAACCTTTTTACCATTATTATGTCACAAGCATTATAGACAGAAGACCTAATAATTCTTGATGGGCAAGCCCAGCTGGCACAGCACACTAGTTAAATGCCAATGTTTATGGTTGCTGCTGCAGCCCATTAAAAAACATGTACGGTGGCCAAAAAACATTTAACTTTAACCTTCATTCCTTATTTCAAAATTTTGTTATCAATCTAATTATGTCCACTCACTAAGAAGAAAATTTGTTCATTGCCGACCTATGGATAGTCTTGCAGCTAGTTAAATCTCGATTCCCTTGCAACAGTTCAGTACCTTAAATTCACCAGTGTATCTGAGGAAAATCACACCCTGGTTTTTTGGGTATGATATATGATACCCAGATCACACAAGGGTCAGTTCATGTCAATGTATGTACAACCCAATGAACTGTCGTCTGGTGGATGAGCATAATTGATCAACTAGGCCAAGTTAAAAAAAGTAACGCGTTTATCGTCCGGACTTTTTTCAAAAAAAGGAGGAGGCAGGGCATTACTATTACTATTTTCAATTTTTGCATTTTTTCCAAGATGGCCACCATGATATAAATATGGATGGCCAAGGACTATTAATCACGGATATTGTGTTATTTGAGTATACTGATGCGATGTATGTATGAACAAACAAATGATTGTATTCATTTTTAGTCACTTGCCTTTTTAGTTTCAAATCAGAAACAGTGAAAATGTACATTGTTTGGCTTGAAAATAGTATTGAAAGATTAAGTGATAACAGCTGGTAACGCACCCCCATAAAAATGGAGACTCAGGTGTAGTCTATAGGAAAATATGCCTGCGTAGCTGCATAAGTGATTACCATGGGTTTATGTGTCAAGGTCTGAAGTTCGCGCTGTATGCATGTGAGCTCTTGTTAAACAGTACGGGAGCACAGTTTTTTTGTGAGACTACTTCACGGTCCCCGCATAAGCCAGACTTCATTCAATAGCTGGACTAAGTTGTCTGGCAATAGTGGTATTCTCAAATAGTGGGACATGTTTTGTTTTTTTACGCTTTTCGGATTCTCCCCGGTCGTATCGGGTGTTAAAAAAATAGCATATACGCTTCTTGAGAACCCCCCCCCAGGTCCATGTTGGTTGAAATTCGGCGCAACGTGGGTGATGACAGTAACATTTTCGTGTATTATTAACACTGTAACACCCATAGAAAATTTGATGGTTGGTTACATATATCATGTCTAATATAACAGCTATTTTGAAGTAACCTAAATGTAAACTGTACTAATAATACTAAACTTAGGTGGTGTATTTGTTACCTTGTTTCCACATGCGTGAGCTGGCAAAACATGAGACAAAAATACTAGATAGGAACATATAGGTTGGCACTAGCGTGATAGAGTATAGCACATTTAGTGTGATGAATGTACAATTATAGAGTCCTAAATTTATCATACTGTTATATGTTATTATATGTTTTTGTAAACTGATCTAATATGTAAATTAGCATGTTTTTTAAAATTTTTTAAATGGTTGGTTTTTTTACTTTTATTATGCTCATTGGATCTGGACTGGGAGGATATCAGGTGAGGGGAGAGGTGAGGAGAGGAATGTTGTTATTTTTTTTTATTTTTTTGTGCGGGCATGGGCGGTTCTCTAGGACCCCATGTTTGACAGGGATGTCATGCCTGGGGGAAGAGGCCTAAAAAGGCGTTTGTATTTTTCTCTCTTTTTCAATGTCTTTCCAATGGGGGTTGTCATGCAATTCATGATGTCTCTCTATTGTGGGACAGCTTTCTTGCATATGTAGAGTGGGTAAACAAATAATCCCATAATGTCAGGCTATGCGGAAGTCACCTATACAAGAAGTCTCAAGAAAAAGCTGTTGATCCCGTACTTTGTTAACTAGGTTATACTGCCAGGCTGTGAGTAATATTCTTCATAGCGATATATTACAAGTGGACACCTGAATTTGTAAATGTGTAATGCACAATCTTGTAAATGCCAACATATTTCACTAGTAATGTAGAAAACAACACATTCACTATATAATATTGTATCTTTTCATGTTAAATTGAAAAAAGCCCAAAATTACAAAATAACACCAGTCTGTCTGTGTTGTTCATTAAAGCATCACACCAACTTTGTCATTTTGTTAGCAAACTATCTGCTCACTGTTCTGGCGTACATGGCTTTACAACCTTCATCGCCGACCGTATACTAACACACACAAATGTAAGCCATATTTGTGGGTTTTCAGTAAAAATTAGTCAATTGAAGGCCGAGATTTAAAGACACAAAATTATGTCACAGAAACCAGCTGTTCTCATCGTGGTAAGTGCCCCAGGTAGCTCTTATGTTGGGTGGCTTGAAACTACTTCAGCTGCCTTGCCGGGAAAAGGAAGTGCTGAGAACCAAATTGCATAGAAAACTAGGCGCGATTTCCAGTCGCTTTGTATGGCGTAACACGCTTCTACCGTTGTTTATGAATACGAAGCTGAAGCGAAACCAACTTGTTAGCGATTGAAAAAAATACTACAAAAAGGACAGGCTCAGGATTTTGTTATTAGAATAGGGGACACAGTCATGACAATATTATTCTTACCGCGTACTAATTTGTATGGACGATCGTGTGCTATTAAAAAGGTCTAGCCGGCGAGCTATATGATCTCTGTGATAAATGTAGAATACGGCGAAAAGCGGTTGCATTGCAAAGGTAGAAAAAAAGAGTGTAGACAAATTCTTACGCAAAAATAAACGTACATTTTTTAGATTTTTTTAAATTATTTTGCTTTTTCACTGAATAGTATAATAACATTAAGGAGGTGGCGGCCAAAAAGGAGGCGGGCGGGGGGACGGGGGGGAGGGGCGAGAAACTCGTATGTTTTTTACTTGGCCTAATAGTGAGACTTAGTCAGACTATCAACTGAAGATGACAGGTGCAGTACTGGGGAATGGAAAGGGAATAACCAATGATATTTTTCATATACTAGTACTCTTTTAAGAAAAAAAATACCCCTCCGTTGTAGGAGAGTGATTTACTTATCACAGAAGAGTGATTGTACTTTCTCCTATTGAACATGATAGGATAGATAATGGCTGACAATATTTTAAAGACAATAGTCTGATGGATGATCGCTAATAGCCTGCTTAATGCCCAGGGACCCCAGATTTTACCGTACGTGCGTCAAAATTTTGATATCAAAAGAAAGCTACATTTTCACATTACCATGTGAAATCTTTGTGGAGCCCCAGCTCTGTTCACAAATTTAACGGTCAATAAACTTTCTGTTAAATGTTTAGGACATGAATGGTAAAAAAAACTGGCAGGGTGGGGGAAGGGGGGGCTTGATTTTTACAGTATCTTATTCGGATACATGGGCCCATGAGTTCCAAACCTATCCAGATCATTTTCTCAATTTTTGTAGGATTTTAAAATTAAAGGACACAACTCTTGCTAAGTGCAAGAGTAAATTAATTTCAAATTCTGAAGGACATTCTAAAAACCCGGCCTTGCTAAACTACAAACTAAGTGATGCTCAGAACTGATTTTCAAAATATTTATTGCCCTAAGGGTTCCCCAAAGTACTATCAAAATTCTATATTTATTTCAAACAATTCGCTAATGAATTTAATAAGACAAGTCAAATGGTGTTCCAGATGAATGAAAAATGGTATTCACAGTTAGACAGCAGATAGAGAGGGTCAGACAAGCGTGCCCTGTGGGATTACACAAACTTAACAGGTGTGGACCTGCCTTACAATGTATGGCACTTTTATATCACAAAAAGACACTTTGCTCAAAGCAAAACTAAACGGACAAAACCTAACCAAAAATTTCAATGAAAACAAGTGACAACTGGCATCCCTGTCATTTTCAAGAGTCTAGATCCATCTTGCATACATGGTGAAAATTAGCATTTCAAAGTACCACTTTTTGGCAATCTACAGGGTGAGGCAAAAAAAGACTTGACCGCTGATTAATTGTCCGCCATTTTGAATTTTCAAGTACCTAAACAAGCATCTAAAACATATGTGAATATCATTCTGAAAGCTTATTATTGTCTTTAAATTGTTGCAAAGATCATTCACAAATCGGTTAGTATAGACCGAGTTACAGTCGTTTGAATCAAAGCAGTCCGTTTTCTTCTGCCACTGGCCAACGGAATCAGGCAGTTGCTTAGCCGGGCGCCTTGCATTCAAATGGGAATCCCGTGGACAGGGTGACAACCGGACTACTTGAGTCAAAAGAAGACTGTGCTCGGCTATACCTTAACCGATGAAAATTATCTTTGCAGCAAATAAAATAATAATAGGCTTCGATGAATCACCTACTTATACATATATTATTTTAAAAACTCAAAATGGCGGCCACACTCCGGGTCAAGTTTTTTTTTGACTCACCCGTTATTTTTCAAAGAAGATGAATGGGCCACCATGAATAGAGAAAAGAGCATTGTAGGAGAGGGGAGTATTTCACAGTGGGTTTACATTTTGAGTTAAGATTTTATTACACACCAGGGGTGTTTTTAGGAAAAACAGGGGTTTTACGCAATAAATTATGCAAAAATTAGGGGTTTTTAACCAAAATGAGTTCATTTTGTACTGTTTCGCCCCCCTATGATGTTTCGCCCCTCCTATGATTTTACCCTGGCGCCGCCCCTGTCACACACATATACTTGTACCAACACATTCACAGACATACACAAAATGTGACAGTGGGTTGTGGCTGGGGTGTTGTTTGAAAGGGTCCCAGGTCCATGACTCAGTATTTTGAATTTTGGACCCTCAAAATTTGAATAAGTGTGTTATGAATTGGTCAAAATGCATTGAAATCAGCATTTAGATCAGAAATCTTGTCTTGGCTGTTTAGGACCCCGAGATTTCAGACCTGACTGCTACCACTGGATTGTGGTCTGTCCAACTATACATGTTGCTGGTGACCCCGAGAGGTCAACACAAATGACCATGGGGTGTGCTGCCAATATGGGTCTCATTTTCAGCCTAACTGGTACCGGTACGTGAAGATTTGACCAATAATTTGTTTCTTGCCAGTTTTGGTTTATATAACAAAATTCTTGTTTTAGCAGATTAGGCAAATTTCCTCAATCCAAAGCTTAAATATCCCAAATATGATAAAACAGTCAACAAATTTTAAGAAAATGGCTCAAAATCGCCATTTTTGTACAGATATAGGTCCCATTTTTGTGAAAATGGTAATGGGTCCTTACACTTCCAGAATATTGGAGACACATCTCTATCCAAACCAAAATTGACACCCCTGGGCAGTGGCAGCACACAAAACTCTCTTTTTGACACAGACACACCGTGACTAAATAGCCAGATTGTTCATGAAAGTAGCTGACATAGCTACTACTGAGTAGACACAGATTAATTTGAAAGTAGCTGATCGACATAGCTACTACTGAGTAGACACAGATTAATTTGAAAGTAGCTGACATAGCTACTACTGAGTAGACACAGATTAATTTGAAAGTAGCTGACATAGCTACTACTGAGTAGACACAGATTAATTTCGAAAAAGTAGCTGAAATAGACTACTACTGAGTAGACACAGATTATTTTTTTATCACCTACCTACTTGAGTACACTCGCAGGACTAGTATTCCCGTTTAGTTGGCTTGGGGTTTTTTTGTCCGCATCAAAAGGGATATAGTGTAACACAGCGGCTGTCTGCACTGTCGTGGAATAGCTAGGTGGTTACGCCAGCTCTCAGCGCGTACAGTATTTCCCATAGCCAATTTTGTTTTTAGATATTTTTGACATATATTTGCATTTTTATAAGGGCAAGCGTTCAGGTTTTTAATGATGGCCGATTTGAATCTCATAATGATTTTCTTCAAAAACGATTAAAAAAAACTAAACAGAAAAGGATGCCCGAACATACGTAGGGTAGATACGAACTAGCTGCATGTCTACTCCATGCTCCAGTACTGTCCACACCGTATCCACCTTCTCTCCCACTCTCCAGCTCCACCTAGAGGGCAACTACAGGGTAGCCATTAGAGTAGGTACTGCATAGGAGAAATGTCACTGTATACCTAATAACTGTGTACTTTTGGAAGCCCTGTCTTGGAAGCCCTGTCTTGGAAGCCCTGTCTTGCAACTACTGCATGCATCACAACTAGCTCAGTGTATACTGCAGTAGCTGCCGCGGTGCAAACAGTGTTGTAGAACTTTGCCGTATACTGGCTACACACACAAATATACAAATCCGGCCATTTACACACAGCAAACACTCACAGTGCACCATGCGTATTATTGCATGAAACACATGCATGTACAAATAACACACACATATGTACATCAATTGATATCATATCATTCCCACAATTCTACAAACCAATATTTGATTGTTTATATGAAGTTAAAGAACTTTGCCCAGAACTTGAGACTGAATGATGATTATAATGAAATTTGGCTAACACACCACAATCCCAGTTTAAACAAGAGGTCAGACAATTAGTTAATGTGTCTAATAACTAAACAATAGAATCTAGCCGGTTGTATTCACAGAATAGTTAAAGGGCCATAATCCGGTCGCTAATTACCCCATCCCCCAGAACCCCAGAAGTGGTCAATATTTTGGTATCTTGGTTTGGATGTTATGATTATGGTCGACCAATATTAATTTACCCAGTACTCTATTGGGACTACAAAATCACATTTTTAGCTCTCACATCAAAACAGGTTAAAATATCGGCGCAAAATTTTACAGATGGGGTTTTGGGGTGAAGGCTATTCTATCAAGATGAAAACTTTATAATTATATTTAAATCTAGTCATCCCTCATGTGTTTGTGACACAAGTGGCATTTGCTTCATGGATAGGGGAGGTGAAAAAAATGAAGTAATCAACCACTTTTTTATCCCAAAAATTTAAACTGTAAAATAGGTGCTAATAACCTCCAAATAAAATTAAAACCTTCCCTCATAACGACATACTTTATTATGCATTTCTTTATTTCTTATGCTGTCCAACCCCAACAAAATATTTCTCTCCTGCAAATGAAACAAAAAATTTCTCTCATGAGATTTCACGACTTTTGACAATCTTAAAAAGTTAAATAAAACTCTCAGAACACCGGACTGTGACCTTCCCGAATTTGTAGCAAAAATGAAATTGGAATGGTTGATTCAAATATGACAACGATGCAAGCATTGGAAAAATATCCAACGAAAGTGAACCAAATTTCCCCGAAAGGAGGTATATTTCCCAACATTTCTTATGTATTCCTTCATGAAAAATTTTCCTCTATTTAAAACCCTAACATCCTAGCCATTTCTAGTTTATGTCCTGGGCAAGAAGAGTGAATAGCAGGTGAGGGGATGGAGAAGGTTGGGAAACTTGGGTCAGTCTTGAACTAGGGGCCTGTGTCGCTGGCCTGAAGGAATTAGTGGCCAGTGATTTCGTTCTTCAATGCCAATCGTACGACATCCGGACGTTTTCCTCCACTCAGTACAGTTAGTATTTGTAGTCTTTGGCTCCAGTTAGGGTTAAAATTTTCCTGGAAACTTCCAAGACTCACATCTTGTTCCTGGCCTATCATTACTCAATTCGCCTTATAACAAAGCTGTCACACTATTTGTGACATAACTGCTCTTCCATTGCCACATTCCTATCAGTGGGCAGAACTGCCATCATAGTATTAAGCCCTATGTAATCACCTTTGCGTGACCTTTCTGCAGTAACACTTGTAGAATAATGTCCTGAACAACTTAATCAGTTGCGAAGTCTCATAGTACCCTACTTCCATTTTCTGGCTTTATACACTTGAAGTCCTAAACAGTGTAAATTAGATCAACCCTACGTACATAAATGGGCTAAGATGTCACAAAACAATGTCATCGGCACTGCTTTTTCCAAGTGGATTAAATGCTGTACTTCCACAGTCATTCTGAGGGTATTGATTCCTCATTCCTATCCATGCTTGAATTTAAATACTTTACGGGAGGTGCTCCAGTCTCTTGGGTATGAGCCTACTACTGGTCAAACCATTCTTGTCAGGGGGGTGGGGTCGGACACGATTGCGCGATTTGGGCATGGGGGATTTCCACACGGTAATTATGGAACTCTTACGGTATCTTGTATTTTATACGGCAACCTCGTCCCAGTGACATTGCAAAATACTCTTTTAAGCCTTAGTTCAATACATCATAGTATATCATGATTAATTTAAGAAAAAATTATTGACTTCAAAAATCGCCGGGGATTAGCGGATTAACCCCGCTGGCAAACTATTTTTTGTGTAATTTCCAATACGGTCATTTAGATTTAAATATTGAGCCAGGCCTAGCATTTAGTCAAGTTTGTGTGCGACCGTTCGATATGCATAAAGCGCCAATCTACCGTTAACGTCTTGAATAAGAACTAGACCGGGTTACGGGCCGGAAGTTGCTGTTATGTGGCTGTGGTGGCATGTCCTACCATCCTGATATTGTTCACATAGTGGTATGTATTTCCATTTCATAGTATCAGACAAATAAACTAACCTTCAATTCTAAATAAAATGATGAGTGCAATTTTGTGACTAATTTAATTTGTACTTGAAGGTGGTATTTCAAAAAATTAAACTGACCACAATTTATCAATTTTAATCTATTACAAACACCCTGGGTTCTACCACATTAGATATATAATCTGTTGATTGCCTCATTAAGGAGTCCGAGACATGAGATAGATGCCCTCTGAGTAACCATTCAAAATAATGCTAGATCTTGTGTAAAACTATACCACCATCTTACAGTATCTCGGATTGGTTCATTACATGATAAACACCTCAAGGGCCCATAAAAATTCAAATAGTTGCTTGATGCCAATCATGGCAGATAGTTGCCCAGGGGGGGTTTAATTTATTATTAGGGACATTAACAAAATTTCAATTTTATTATTTCAATTCACAATTACCAGCGTGTGATCAAAAAATACAAGTCTTTCATTTGCAAGAAAAATGATGCCCCCAAGTATAGGGTTCTAGGGCATGGTTATGGGGCTACAGGCAGATTAGGCTCCCGGACCAATTGGCCGCATTTGTGAGTAAGAGACACTGGCCATTTAAAAAATAGTCACCTGAGATGTTAATTAAAACTTATTGTTTGGCATGGTTGCAAAGCTTTATATACCTCAGGTTAAAGGTGCTTGTGCTGATTTTGTCTATCATGCTTTATACTTGATATGGGAGCCTGACACTTTATACACTGACCAACAATTACCGTGGGAAACAGCATTAACTAGTGCATATTGCAAAGCCCTATTCACCTACTGTGCTAACATTTGTCAGCAGACGACGATGGTGGGTGGTAACACTTAGAAAATAACGTCAAAATAAATTCCCACAGCATCCACCCTTTTTGACCTGTCTGTGACCTTAGTGGTTGTAATATCAATGAGTATGAGACTGTGGCTATTCATGTCATAGACCCCGGGAGGTGTCTTGGATTTTCGTAAGGTACCCATGCTCGTTCCAAAAAAAAGATGGGACTAGATGCAAATGCGGGGACTACCGCTAGGGGTATCAAATTCCAATAATCAAGTTTAGTTCCGCTAGGGGTAGCAAATCCAGGGTCGATTGTGACTGGTTCATGATACAAAATAGGACAAATAACCTAAAATCTCAGCAAAAATAACCCCAAATGTGTTTAATTTTTCTGCAGTGGCACAAACTGTGTCAATTTCTTGTATATTAGATATTTAAAGGTATATCTTTACTCATGTATGTTAGAAAAGGTCCGCAAGGGTCTAATGTCACTTGCAAATTGGTCCCGTTAGGGGTAATTTTCACGTGAAAACTCGCACACCAAAACTGGTCCTGTTAGGGGGGTACTATATTTTCATGAAATTGGTCCCGTTAGGGGGTCACTTTCAGAAAAACTGGAACGAGCAGGGGAACACAACAAAACCAAGGAGAAACCACCCCACCAAACACCAAAAAAACAACAAAAAAATAAATAACATACAAAAAAAAATAAAAAAAACAAACCCACCCCCCCCCCCCCCCCCCCCCCCCCCCCCCCCCGGGTCATCGAGGACCACATATTGTTGATTAAAGTCACAATAAAACCAAGATGTGTTGGGCTACAAATTTACTGGATGTCTTTAGCCTCTTTATGAAGGATCATTGTTCTTGGTATGTTTTATATGTAAAAACATGTATCTGGGGGGGTAACTGTACACGAGCCCAGGTAATCACCAAGTTCAAGGGTTCCAGCGGTGACACCTATATGAGACCAGGAACAAATGAAATGGTACCTATCAGAGACCAGATTGTTCAAATGGATACCCTATCGGAGACCAGACTTGTTCAAATAGATACCCTATCCGGACCCGGGGCAAAGCAATATTCACTTGGGATTTTGCACTCAATTTTGAGCTATCTTATGGACTTTTTATTCTGTTTTGAGCATGCTATCAAAAAACACAAAATCATAATTCTAATAGACTCATGCTGATTTATACTCTGAAACTGCAAAGTAAAATTTTATCCACTATGTGAGACTGACAGAGACGTAGGTTGAATTTGATACCTATACCGTGTTGTGTTCCTAATAAACGCCCTGCTTAAATAAACCGCCCCTACGATTTTTGGGAGATTATAAAAGGCAATTCATGAAAAATGAGTTAAGCTTACCCTAAATCCAATGATTAATGGCAGGCCTGTCGTTTAATCCGTATCATAATCGCTGTGTGCCACAGTTGTAATAGTTTATAGTACGGACTTTGACCTTGTAGCGTCGCGAAAACAGCGTTCGCTGCTCGTGGTTTTGTATATGGTATCAGTGAAAATAAGCACGTGTGAAAGGGATTTTTGCGGGATTTTGACTTTCCATTTTATTGTAATAAACGCTCAGTTTGAAAAATGCCACGCCCCCGGAGCGTTTTCTTAGGAACAATACGGTAATTGCCTTGTAATTCTACAGATTTGGTAACTAATTCTTTGTATGAGTAACAGTAGTAATGATCAATCATACACTATCCTAATGCAAACTAATTGAGCTATCATGCAATCCCCTGGTCTTTAGGCTGATATGCCTGATTCTTTATATGGTACAATGTATAAAAGAGTCGAACAGAGATGTGCCAAAAAAAGATTAGGCCAAAGTATCGATATCATGGCATGACTTAAAGGAAATGAGTCGGACGTTGCTAATATTGATTGATGAAATGCGACTAAAGCGGTGGAAAATTTCATTGTGTTTTTCAGTGTTTAGGGAAAAGTCAAGGAATTTATCATACCCATGGAACCAGATGTCCAAATGTAATGGGGGTTGAATAAAAAAATGTAGAATTTTGAATGGGCAAGTAGCTTCAATTCAAAACTCAATTGAAAACTATCAACATGTGATTTGTTTCCCTTAATGATGTCATATGGAGGCTCTACTTGGATTGGTTACTCAGAGATAATAAGCGCAGAGATATAGGTAGGTGGTGTATTGTAGACCTCAGGGGGTTAAAACATTTTGCAGTCCATGTCACTTGTTTGTTACATTTCAACATTGACAAGGCCTGCAAGGTAATCATACCCCTAAACATCAACACATGTAGGCATAGATAGCAAAATTGATGCTTTAAAAATATTGGAGTTGTTTACGTGTCCAGTCAGGGTTCGCCAGTTTCTTCCACAGGTGGAAAAAAACGTGTTTTTTCCAATTGGAAGAAATAGGTTTCTTCCAGTTTCTTCCACTGAAAGCGGAAGAAACTAAAAAAGTCATTTAAAAATTTCCTATTTTAAAGCCAATGACTTGCACTTTTGGTTTTATATTATAGAGTGAATGAAATATAGTGAAATAATTTAAAGTAACCATTCAGGGCCCCCCTACCTACCCCATGCAATTGCATAATTAAACTCGCATTGATTCACAAGGCCTAAATATATATCAAATTACTGGAAGAAACTGATTAGACTTTTTTCACACCAGCAAGGCCAAGTAGAGACTCCTTGTAAGGACTTGAACTCTTCTATTTCTTTAAACAAAAGTTATAGTCTCCCATGTTCTCCCCACTAAACAATACAAAGTTAGTATTAAAAGAATAATAATGGTTGCTACTTTTATGATTTGTGTTTTAAAATTAACAAATTGGCCATACATAGGGTTGCAAAATTCCCGGGAATTTTCAGAGCGGGAAATTTCCATGGAAATTTTGGGAATTAACGGGAGTTTATGGGAATTTTAGGAATTTTTTGGGAATTTTGGGAATTAACAATCTTTTGAAATTGATACATACTGTAAGGTCCTTTTTGTTCAGATTAGGATAATACGGTACTCTGTACAACTGAAATGCTACAGTAGAACATAAATTATTAGCATAAACAAGCATGTTTTTAAACAACTGAGAAAATGAATAACCACCAACTCTTTACCAAAAAAATACATGTTTGGTTCAGTTTATTTTCTATTCACTCACTAGATCACTGGTCTAAATGTAGTAGTTTGTATCCTGTAAACCATTTAACCACCCGTAAGTTTACCTTAGATTTAGTGAGAACTTATCTTCAAAATCAACTTTAACTTAAGTGGTTTGAATTGTTCCTGTAACAAGCATGAAATTTTCAGTGGAAATTTAGCCAATTCAACTGTTTTTTTGGAAACAGTGGCATAAAGGGGGGGGGTCTGAGCAGAGGGTGCTCCCCTCCCCCACCAGCACCAACAAATGAACTGACCTTTTTTGTAGTGTCTATGGAGAAGGACCCAAATTCGCCCCCTCAGAAAATGCCTCGGCATCCATTCTTCCCCCATTTGCAAAGGCCTGGTTATGCCACAGTTTGGAAATCCAAATTTCCACATTTTTTTTTATCTGTAGCCCATTTTGGGTTGATTAGGGTATACAATGCTATTAAAACAATGACATGAAACAGTCTTGCTCCAGATTCAAAGAAAAAAGTGGCATTAATTAATATATTTAACAAGCAGGCTATTTACACTTTTAATAATTTGTGAATATTCCTTGTTATTTTAGAATGTAATATCTTTGTGATGAATACAGTATCATAAAATTCAAAAATTAAATTATACTTGAACAAAATAGACCAAGTCTTCAAGTTTTGTAAAATTTTGTAATAAATGATCAAAATGAGTCTTTGCAATTTTAGAAAACACTACTTCCAATGAGTTTAAGTCTATTATAGTGCAACAGAAACAAGACCTTTACAAATATTTTGTGGAAGTGAACTTGGGAATACACATTTGACCTTCGACGATTTTGGCTAGATTTCTTTCAAGTGCCCTGACTAGATACCTTTGTTTCTGATAAAAATCTGAAATAAAGCCTTTATTAATTGGCCTATAGCAATATGTCATATTAGCACAGTACACAAATGAAAGAAAGGCCTAACAATTTGAGTAACAAACATGTTTTTTTTTTCCAGGGGACAAAATGTTTAAAACTTAAAAATGCCAAAATTGAAAATTCCCAATATTCCTGGGCCCTTCAAAATTCCCGGAATGTTTCCAGGAAAGTTTCCAAAATTCCAGGAATTTGCCGGAAACTTTCCACCCCTTTGCAACCCTAGCCATACAGATTTTAAAAGTTTTTTTTTCATTGTTTGCATCTACAATTACAACTATGATAGTATAAATGTGCACATGGAAAGATCGGAAAATGGGTTACAATCATCATCTGCATAATTTGATTGCAAGACAAAACAAAACTGTGAACAAATTACTATATACTTGCAAGGTATACTAACATTCTATAAACTTGTAAATTAATTCTGAAAAAAACAGATTGTAAAGTAACTAAAGTAGCCTTGATGATTTGAAGTGCAAAGCAGATGAATATGGTGTAATTTAGTTTGTTGTTCATAATACATTTCTTTATTTCTTCCAGTTTCTTCCAATTTCTTCCAGTTTCTTCCGGAAGAAACTGGAAGAAACCCCTTTTTTCCAGTTTCTTCCATTCTTCCGGAAGAAATAGGTTTCTTCCGGAAGTTTCCGTACCCTGCGTGTCCTGCACGGCAAGTCCCCTATTACAGGAAAGATGCCCTTTTACTGCATTTTTTTCTGGACATTGATGACTTATTGGATGGTAGATCAAATCATAAATTTCCCCAAATTAAAAAAAAATATGATTGACAATATACAACCTCTTTTGGTAGCATTCTTGTTCATGGACTGACAAGAACTCAATTTTATGCTATGTACTCATGACAAATAGGATGTAGTCCTACTTGACTAAGCTCGTTCCTATCATCATAAGTGGATGCTTCCAATTATTTCTGTTCCAAAACAAATGTTTGCACTAATTGTAGAGCTCATGATGCATTTGGTATTTCCCAAATGACTCACAAAACAGTCAGAAAATGCTTGCAGCAAAATGACAACAGAGCTGTTTCATCAGATGCACATACACCCTATGTGGAAGACACCCAAGGATACTTTGCAGGGGATTTTGGTTAATGGATTGGCTTGCATGTGATGGGGGGGGGGACTCAAATATGAAAACATTTGAAATGGATATGGGTATAAGGCTCGCCCTTCCCAAACACAGGGGCATTCGATGACAGAGATCTGAAAAAATAGGGGTCTTTGGGTGAGAGATGGCCAAATTGCCACAAATAGGGGTTTTCCAAGTGACAAATTTGCACAATTTTCTAAAATATGGGGTCTTTCGATGAGATTTTTGCAAAATTTTCTATTCAAATAAAGGTCTTTGTGTGGAAATTTTCCCTTCAAGTAGGGGTCTTTGGGGACAATGGCAAAATTTTCACAAAATATGGGGTCTTTAGGTGGAATTTTCAAAAAAAAATCTGCAGTCTTTGGGCGACGATGCTGAAAAATGGGGTCTTAACAGCCTTAAATACGCTTCACTTCCAAGATGGAAGTGCCCTCCCCCCCACCCCGGGATTCTTTCTTTTTTCCTCACTCAACCACCCAAACACACCCAAACAAACACAGCTAGAGGCACACATATGCACTCACTCACTCACTTACATGCAGACTGCAGACACACCCACACACATGCACAAGCACAAACACACACACTCACACACCTGATTTGGCCCCTTCCCCAATCCCCACAATCACATCATTTGCAACCCTATGGGAGACAATGGGAAAAAAATATTGGAAAGGACCTGCAGGCAGCATATTAGAAATTATGTCTTTCCTGCACTACAAATCTATCTCATATGCCTTCCCAGGGCTCCCTTCTCCAACGAAATTTTCAACAAACCATTTTCAGGGGCGGATCCAGGATTTGAAAAACGTCAAAATTACCGTGGGCTGAAAGGCTAAACTTGTCCAAAATGGGCTGATTTTGCAAGATTTTGCAGAATTATCGGGAGGCGCGCGCCCCCTCCCTAGATCCGTGCCTGATTTTACCCAATTCCATTCTTTCACTGTTGTCTTCTCTTTTGACATTGAAACTCTGGATTCACATGAATTGGACTATTATAAACAATCAGGGGTACAAAACCAAAAACAGAACAGCTCATTCTAAATATGTGACAATGACTAATTTGGCTTCAACATAATTATTGTTGTGCTGCTTCGACATAATTACTGTTTTGATTTTTTCTTTCCACTTTGCCCCCCCCCTCCAACTTGCCCATTGTTTAGGTAAAGGTTGGTCTACCCATGTTGTGTTGTTCATTATACATGATGCACTGTATTTACTGAACCAGGAAATCGCCATGGAAATCACAAAGAAACAAACAACGTTTGTCTAGGTATGCAACCTGTTAAGTCTATTTTTAGATAGTTATTCAAGTAACCGTTGACGACACGGTACAGGTTCAAAGTACGGGCAAACTTTTAAGTCATGCCTGTCAAAGAATCTTAAGAAAAATTATTGAATCATTCTTTAGAGGCAAGAAATACTTTTTACTGCATAAGCAATCTCAAAGGACAATTACAACAGGCAAGGTCATGCATTTTCAAGTACTTCAAAGTGCGTGTTCCGATCGTCTTTGGGACCCCCCCTGATTTACCCGGAAGTAGTACCGATTTTTATATTAGATGAAAGGCCATATTTTTCTCATTGTTGTCCTGAAATTTCAGCCCTCAAATCCATTTCATTCCCAAGATATAAACAAAAAAACATCATTTTAGTGGTTAACCATCAATATTAGCACAGTATTGAATAGGGCTTTGCAACATGCATTATTGCGTCTACCATCAAAACTGCAAGTTTGTTTCCACGGTACTTGATGGGGTGTATGTGCAAGTGCCAGGCTCTCATATCAAGTAGAGAACTCAATACACATAAATCGGAACAAGCACCTTTAAAAGGTGATGGAATCGCATTTTTACTGTGCCTTTTTTTAAATATTTTTAATTTTTTACAGTGCATAAAGACAACAATAATTTTGTTATCACTGAAATACAACTGCATTTGTCACCACTTTAGTTGGACCAGAGGGTGTTTTGAGTCAATCCCACAATGCACCAGTTTTTGGAAATTTCACCTCAATAGTGTCATGCGATCCCACAAGAATCCTATTCGTAACACATAAAAACCCCAACTTTTACGCTCATTTTAGCCCTCAAAGTGTTAGTACTTAGTGAATTTTTAGCATGATTATGAAATATCTTGTGGTTCTTAAACTTTTGGAACATTTTTTATCCGTAAGTACTGACATGTGTTTAGTACAGTACAGTTCTTTAGCTTCTATCCCTTTACCCCTTCCCTTCCTCTCTGGAGATAGGCTAGAAACCAAAAGACGGTTAGGGTTAGATAGTGAGAGAAAATGGTAGTTATTGAAGTTTTTAATTGTTCGTTAATAAAAATGCTGATATGTGTGCTATTGTTCTGTAAAAAGGTTGTTACTAAAGGTGGTTGACCCAATCAAAATTGAGATTTTGGTATCAAAAGAAAGTTCATATTTTTCTCATTACCCCAGTGAAATTGAAGGTCCAGGAAATGTTCCCTTTTGGTGTTATGAACAAATGTGGTCAACCCCACACACACACACACACACGTACTGCCCTATGCGCCAATTTGTGCTAATGTGTGCTATTGTTCTGTAAAAAGGTTGTTATTAAAGGTGGTTGACCCAATCAACAACCCCCCCCCCCCCCACCTTCACTCCATCAAAATTGAGATTTGGATATCAAAAAAGTTCATATATATCCCATGGATGTGAAATTTAAGGTCCAGGAAATGTTCCCTTTGCCTTTTGGTGTTATGAACAAAAAAGTCTCCAAATGTGGTCAACCCCCCGCCCCCCACACACACACACTGCCCTATGGGCCAATTTGATAGGACACAATTTTGCTTCTAAGCTTCAACTATCCAAACAGCTGCACCGATTTACCTCATTATCATGCTTTGAGGTGTCCGATACGCGATAATATCAGATCCTACGCATGATAATGATAAAATTGGATGATTTGCGCACAATATTTATTGGTCTCACAATGAGTTTTAAATATTGGGCTCGACTGCGTCTCGCCCAATATTTTTGCAACTCATAGCTCGGCCAATAAATTTGAGCTGAATCAATCCAATTTTATTACAAAATTTGTAATCACTTGTTTTTTGTTAAGCCTTCCATCTGAGAAAACATCTTTAAATGCAAACCTACCTTAAGCAAAAGGAAAATGACCAAAAACAATTTGTTTCTTGGCTGTGCATATAAGTTCTACTTGAACAATGTTTCAAGTTTATAAAAATAAACTTTACCACTACTTGGATATGCTGTAATTTAATTTTTCTGATTAGAACCATGCTTACATATGTTATTGTATGTTTAAATTTAGACTTTTTTCCACTGCAGTATTAGCAAAACAGTATCTTTTTGTTTGAAAGGCATATGGAGTTGAATTCAAGATTTAAACATCAACTTCAACCAATTGTAGGTGCCACTTGATCTTTCAGGGCCACACTGTCATGCTAAGTTTACATAGTAAAAGCCTGGTGGGTTCTCACTTTTGGTTTGGGTAGGAGTGTGCGGCTA
>JAMKCH010014397.1:0-26594 GCA_023653785.1 Ophioderma brevispina
TTCCTTTTTCATCTGGAACTGCAGAGCCAGTGTTATTATCCATGCAACTGAAAAGATTGCAGGTGCTATACCATCACCCCGATTTAGATTAAGCTATTTTTCATGATGTGGAACACAAATTACCTGTCCTCTTTCACGAATAAATAAAGTTAGAGGTTCTACTGTGTGTTCAATTTTCTTTGACCCTATATTTCATCCTTTATTCGAAAGGGAAACGAAGGCAAACAGAGCTCATGAGAAAAAAATTGTTTGGCAAACTGTGACCTAACATCTTAGTGCAGAACCAAACCAGTAACTTGCCGCTTAACCCCATTTCTATGCAATTTATTGCTTTCATAGCAGAAATCGAAAATCATTCACCTATATGAAATGCAGGTGAACCGGGGCCGAACAAAACTTTTAAAGGTGCAACGAGAGATTTGAGGCACCCAAATATTGTGTCATAATAGTAATTTCATATAGAATTTATGCTCAATAGATTTCTTACCTTGTATTTGGCTACAGATATGTCTTAAAAGAGAGGAAAAAAGTGATTTTGATTTGCTTATATTTCAATATAAAACATAGGCTGAATTTCGTATTTGCTCCTATACGAAATTGGAGATTTCACAATTTTTGTACCAAAGAAACATTTTTCAGCTTAATCCTTTTAGATGGGGATATTTTTGATGGAAAGCTTTACATCAGGGCAAAAATCAGCACTTTCGATTTTTAAGGGACACCTGATATGTGAAATCTCACGTTGCACCTTTAATTGAATAGAAAAGAGGTCCAATATTAATATGATTAAGTTATGGATGTTGGTTCTGCACCAAGATGTTAGGTCATAGCTTGCCAATCAACCATCTTTCATGATTTTTGCTCATCTTCGTTTTCTTTTCGAATAATGATGAAATATACGATCAAAGTTATTAAACTCCCAGCAGAAGTTTGAGTTTTATTTTCTTCGTGAATGAGGCTGTAGCTCAATCTAAACCGGGCGGTGAAAACAATTCAAAAGCTTTTAACGTCATGGACAATAACAATGGTTTTGCAGTCGCAGAGAATCTGAAGTCTGTTGTCCCATTCATCCTATTCATAACGGGCAGATTTACTTATCAATAGCACCATTATTTGCTGGAGTCATGGAACGTGGTGTACATCTCTTGGTCACTGATATTCAGGGAAAAAAAGGAGATGACATTTAATTCATTTTCACGAAAATGTGCACATACTAGAAGTGAGAACACGCATAGAACTGATTTTGATAATTTTAGACAATTTATTTTAGCAAAATTATGTACTTGTAAGGGGTGCGTCACCTTTGTAAATGCTATGAGATCTTGCCCGCTAGCCTAATTACCCCTTAAGGGGTTTGGGTCATTTCCCGCCATAAGTTTCCTTCCTACTCACTTTCCAACTTCAACATAATCGGGTTTCACACACACAATCATCGATATAAAACAACAAATTCAAGAAAAAATAGTTGTACCCAGGTCGTTTTGGAGATAAACAACCATTATAAACATACACAGTTTATTGGAATTATCATGTTTTCATGAACCTTTCTAGGTTTTAGCTAAAAAGTTCAAAATATTGGCAGTTAATTTTTGATTGAATTTGCACACTCCACCGAGCTTTCTAATAAAAACCAAACAAATATAGGGTCCCCGACAATATTTTTTGAGATACTACATGAAAATTTTTATTTTAAATTGAAAAAATGAACCAGTAATAACACAAAATATTACGCACCCATCCTCTTTGCACACCTCGGATTAGAAGAAGTTGTTTGTTGTGTAAAACTGCTTACAACACGGGACGTGCGTTGCTGCGTGTTAAGTGCGGGCATTTGACGGATTTGAGGCTTGGAACAATGCCAAAAGGTGATAAATTTTTGTTCTTTTGTACAAACTATGAATGTTCATCATATTGATTCAAATATTTAGAAGTGGTTCACTAGCTCAATTGGAATTCATGGGGGTGGGGTGGACACACTCAAGTTCTTCTGGTAGGAAGTGCAGCCCCGATGTTATCCCCCTTGCTTGAAAAGCGAGTGGATATTATAGGTGCGAATGTCTGTATGTGTATGTATGTGTGTGTTTCCAGTTTTTTGGTTGAGGTTTTCATTTTTTTGCGTCTCCTTCGAAAAGTTTAAGTCCGATTTAAAACCAGACGGTGGGGTTAAGGTGCAGTAGGGGTTTCCTTCATGTGTGGCGTGATGTCAAAGGTCATGGACTAAGGTCAAAGGTCATCTGAGGTCATGTCCAGACATGCGCCATCTTGCCAGTTGGTGATGACAACAAGTTTACTTGCGTATTTCATTCATTTTAAGTTCACCATTGATCTACCTCAAAGATGTAAAAAATATTATTAGGCATGGGGGACCAAGCAGAGCAAAGTTCGAAGTAATTGGCCACCCTCATTATTCTTAGTACAAGACAAGAACATACATGTGCAAGACGAACGTAAACGAAACTGTGCAGAGTACAGGACAAAACAAAAGCATATGAGACAATCCAATACAAGTGCAATATTGGCATTACAGAGTTGATTAAAATGAGTAAGGTCACTTTTAAAGCGCAAAAAGAATATAAATATAAATTGTAATCAAGAGCCTAACCAATTAATGCAAGATACAATAGATTCATACAAAAATATTTTAAGTATACCACGTTGTAAATACCATGAGAATAATCTCGTTTCAACAAGATGGAATAAACAACTGGTAAAGAGTTCAAATCATAAATATGGTAAAATAGGTAGAAGAAATAATTATATCACGCTGTTTGAGTCTCATTTATTATGACTAAACCAGATAATAATAAAAAAAAAATGGCTACGCAGCCCTTACCACTCAATCCGAGCAATTTAAGAGTTTTTCATCGCGGGTAGATTGATTTGCACAAGATCTAGTTTACACACAGACCCCCATGGGGAATGGGCACACAGATGGTGCTACAACCTAGAACCCAGACCCCGTAGGCCCACATGGCAAGACGCCCGCCGTGGATTTTACTGATATGGGCACGAACTCACACATATCCCTACTTAAATCAGTTATCAAACCGCTGTCGCCACTGGTCTAAATTTGTTCTAAAAAGGTGAACCTGCAAGGAGTCAGACAGCTGTGATATATGCATATGATAACTCCAATAACAGTTAAATTAATATTTAAGGGCTGTATGCAATAAACATAGCATGATAAGCACAATATGTTAAAGAAAAATTAAAATTATTGTACTGGGAAATAAAATCTTTTTTTAAACATTATTTTGGAAGGAGACAACAGAGTTAGTAATTTTGTAATGTGTCATGTTTAGTTTGTTCCAAACACTCGGACCTTGATGCTCTGATTGTGTTTACGAGCCAGTCAGTTTTTAAAGTTTCTGGTCATATTTCCACAGATCCTACCACACAATAGTCGTGATTGCATTGCCTTGAATAAAATACTGCGCAAAATCCGGCAAGCAGGCTTTATTATAAAAGCTGACATAAAAGTGCATTTGGAGCTTATTACTGTCCTTGAATTGTCAGAGTTTTTGAGTAAGGCAAATAAAGGTGGTGTGTGGGCAAGAAAAGGCGAGTTTGTACATAAACGAATAATTTTCTTTTGTTTTAAACTTTTTCATTTAAATGTTTCATTGTGTGAAGTTTAGTTCAAATTAATAATTACAATAATGAATGTGCGGTAGAACTAAACTGTTATAAAGGGTAATAAAGTATTATTGGGTAAAAAGTGTCTAAGCCTAAATAAAATTCCAGAATATTGGAAACAATATTTGCTACATAAATAGTGTTATGCTTCCAAGTAAGTGCTTCATTGAGTGTGATTCCGAGAAACTTCAGAGAGGTAAACTTTGTCAATTGGTTTGTTTTCTATGTTTTATCACTATATCTTGATAAGAACGGGGCTAACCTATTTTTGAAAACCATAAATTATGGTTTTGTCAATATGTGATAATTCTTTGCCTTAAGGCCAAATTGGGGAAATTACAAAGTTCACGGTTTAACTTGAATTTATTAGTATGATTGAATTTTTTATTATGCGAAATCAGGAGATTTGTATCGTCTGCGTATATAATAAACGTAAAATTATTAGAGGAAACCCGAGATCATTTAGATATACTAAATGAAAAAGGGTAATGGACCAAGAATTGATCCTTGTGAACTCCTGCATAGGGAATTCTTAAAAGATGATTTGTCATTATTAAATGAAACAAATGTGCATCTATCATGTAGTAATTACCTGAACCGTAGAGGGCAATAACCACTGACACCATAATGTCAGCTAGAAGGGATGTTATGATTTAGTGTGTCAAATGCCTTCGAGAGGTCCAGGAACACGCTATACTGTTATTATCCAGATCATACACTATTTGTTGTAGCTTCCAAATGGCCGTATAGGATGAAGGAACGATTAGAACGAAACACCACTGTGAATTATGAAGCAAGTCAAAACGGGAAATAATATATAACCTATTTATGCACGATTCCGCAAGAATTTTTTGAAAAAACAGAGTACCGATATAGGCCCGATATTTGAGACTACATGTTTTCTCTCCACTTTTGTAATGGGAATTATTATTTGCTATTTTTATAGTTTATTTGTTACTATACCTGTATTTAAGAAAGCAGGGGCGTAATCCAGTTATGACATCCCCCCGGGGGCAAACTGAGATAACTTTGGGCGCCCCTGCGGAGATTGACATGGGCCGCCCCATTTCATTCTTGTGTACAATATATTTTTTTTCCGGCTAAGCGTAGTGTAGCGAGCCTGAAAATTTGGTGAAATTATGTCCGGCAAATGGACATTTTTGGTCGGCACCGACCCCCAACCCCATTGAAATGGTGCGGGAACTTCCGCTAGCAAGTGATAAAATAACTTTTAGTTTCCAACTTCTTCCAACAACTAGCTTTTTACATCACAGAACGCCAACTTTATTGAAATGCCGAAGAGGCTGTATCATATGAACGTGGACGACGTGGATTTAGTTGTTCACTGAATATTGCACTCCCTTGAATTTGCGTTATTCTCATCTTCAGGGCCCATTTGGACTTTTTCTAAATAATAATACAATTTGATTTTCCTTGATGGGAGCCCTTGCTTTGACTTTTTTGACTTTTTCTCTTACCCTTTTTATCCTTTTGATGACGCCCTTTTTCTATATTCCTCTTTTTTAGATCTCCCTTTGCAACTCCCTACACTTTTTCAACCCGCTTTCCTTTTCTGTTTTTGACGCCCCCTGTTTGTTTCTATATCCCCTTTTCTTGCCAGTTTTCAGTTTGCTGTTTTCGCACCCCTTTCCTATTTTTTCAACTTTCTCCTTTTTTCGTTTCTGTTTTTGAGACCGCCCCTTATTATTCCCTCCTTTAAACTCCCACTTCCTTTGTTATTTCTTTGCATCGTTCCTTAAACTATTTTCAACCATTTTGTCTGTTTTTTTTTTTTTTTTTTTAAAATTACGTGCAATTTGTTTTCCAGTCCAAGCTTGCTCTCGTTTTTCTTTTCTTTTCTCATTTGCTGCACTTTTTTTGTTTCTCTAGTTTCACCTTTCTTTCCAATTTATTTCACTACTACCTCACTACCTCACTACCCCTTCGGTTCGTTCTCTTTTATTTTTGTTTGCTTCTTATTGGTGCTTTTTGGTGGTGCGGGCCCCTTCTTTACAAGTTTTATAACGTTCTTTTTTTTTTGTTGCACATTGTTTATTCGGATTTCCCGTTTTCCTCCCCATTTTTGTTTTTGCCTAATTTTGGCGCTTCTCTTAGCTTTCCCTTACAGTTCCATCCTTTTCGTCGGCCATAATTTCTCTATCTCTTTTCCCTTTAATTGTCCCCTTCCCCTTTTTTAACTTCCCTTTCCTCCCTTCTATCTCTACCTCTAATTTCAAGAAAGTCTCTTTTCCTCCCCTGTCTTTCCTCCCCTATTCCTTTCTTTCCCGTTTCTTCTTCTCCCTTTCCCTGTTTTTTTCTCTTTTCCTTTCTTTTTGGCGCCCCTTAGGCCACCCGGGGGCAGCGCCCACCCAATGCCCCCAAGATACGCACTGGAAGTTTGCATAATAAATATGGGCGAGTGGAGGGTCCATGTATTGTTAGGACGGATTTGCTCATATGGGTTTTAATTGCATCAAAACCCCCTGCTAGTGCAGATTTTCAATGTTTTACAAATTTTGGAAAGCCTCTTTGCAGAATGTCCCTAGGAGAAAGGAAAAGCGAATTAAGTGGAGAGTTAATTTTATTAAAGAAATGATGAAACTGAATGTTACAATCTTAATTTTGAGCAAGATGGCCGAGATTGAAAAATAGTGTTAATCTGTTTGCGATGAGAATGGGGTTGGTTATAGGTTGATTGATCATCACAAAATAACGTTGGTAATCTGGGTTTGTTCTTTACGTCCGAGAATGTCATTTAAATGTTCCAGGTGAGTTAGTGGTTATTTTTAAACAGGTTTTCTAGTTGTTGGTGTAGTAATCTTTTTTCGAGGCTCTTAATAAAGTAGTTAATCTATTACTAAAGTATTGATTTGATCTTATTAGTCTAAAGTTGATGGGCAACTATTTGCGGTGAAGCTTCCTCCCTTACTAGGTAAATTAAGTATTGGTGGCTTAATCCATTGTTTCCAAGGAATGCGATGATTACGGGACTTAGTACTACGCGCTTTAGATGGGGGAAGTAAATGTTGTAAATGTGGGATAAAATTTTAAAAGAAAAGGTGTTATAAGCATTCGTCCGCAGAATGGATATCAGTCCACACACTTCCATCGACAAGATTACATATTATAAATGTGTGATAGACTTTCATTAAATGAACGGGTGGTACCAGTGGCTGGATGGTTGTACTTAATCGGAATTGATTTGGTAATGGAAAAATATGAAAATGGTCCAGTTAGGCCAACCAACACCACCCGCCTGACATTTATTTGATGAGATAGAACATTGTCATATATGTCAATTAAAGTACAGAGGTAGGAGAGACTCTTAGGTTGGTTCTAGTCACTCAGAGGATACAACATTATTATAAAAGATATCCGGAAATTTCTGATTGTATGTTGTGTATGCAACATTGTAATAAATCAAGATTAAAGTCGCACCTTGAAATATAAGCACTTTTTTTTTCAGTGGACAAGTAATATTACTGAAGAGACTGGGATCAAGGTCTTTTGATAAAGTGCATTAAACATCAGTCCTATGTGCCGGTAACATTGTACCAACAATAGTGTTTTTTGCAGAACGGTATTAATGATTTCCACAAAAAGTGATTCGGAATTGAGGAAAGGTTGCAGTATTTGAACATAGATTCAAATCTGGGTCTAACACGATACAAAAGTGAACTATGAATATAAAAAGCTTCATCCACCAACCGCTATGGCCTTCCCTTCTTGGGCATTTAATAAGTTAAATTTTTCAATGATCAATGGTGTTAGCGCCATCATCATTGAACATTTTTCGGATAAAGATATATAGAAAAAACGGATTGAAGCTGGAAATGAATTTATGATATTAATCAAAATTTTTGTTAAACTACGAGAGTTGATATGTAACTAGCAAAATCATCATTACCTACACCTTCAAAATCATCATGATCAAAGATATATTTGCAGAATTTAGTGTGTGATAATTGTTTAAGGTGATCGATGTCATTGACTCTATTATGGTTGATATTTCAAACTGAAAGGGTTGAAAAATTTAAACTATCGCAACTAAGCATGTGATTGTAATCTAATGTTTATCAAAACAAAATACGCCATTTAATTCATCGTCATCAACCTAATGGGTTAACGTGGAAATATACCCAGTACAATTAAACACAACCAATTAAGATTATATCTAATATCCGTAAAAATACAACGCTGTTGATAAGGAATAAATGTACATATGATCAGATAACTTAGGTTTTGATGTTTTTAAATATGTTTTGTTGTTTTGTTGTTGTCGTTTTGTTATTATTTTTAGAATGTATTAAATCAAAACCATGAAATAATGATAATAAACTTGACATCGAGCACATTGGGCAACCAATGACGTTGAGAAATGATATATTCCAGTAGGTACCAAATAACACAATATCAATAATTAAAATATTCATTTGTAATTATGACTAGCCAATCAAACTATAAACTTGCATTAAAGTATAACAAGTACTTGCACATTATTACAAATACATAACTAGGAAGATCGGTAAATGGTTCTAATTCCAACATTGTCATGCCAACATACAACATATAAACATTTAACATTAAGCGAGAGTAAAAAAATTCAAGTAGACCAATACAATAAGGACAAATTTTAGCAAGCCGGGTGAACTACCAAGGAGGTATCAAAATTGGAAGAAGAATTAACTGGGGAAGGGAAATTACTCTGGTCAGAATATTAAAATTTTGGGAATAAATAGGGAAAAAATAAGCAAAGGTGTAAGCATAACACATTAGATGTTGGACTTATAACAACAAAAAGTGATGAGCACTATTTAATTGGTGGCTGGTATATGGAAAATTGCCACATAATAAAATTGCAAGATAATGTAATTAAGCAAAATGATATTAGGATTAATTAAATGAACAGGTGCAAAGCTTCATTTGGCATATGTGGAAATGCCAGGGGGGTGACACAAGTTTACTTGCTGTATTTTTTAACATAGGACTTGGAAACTTTAAATTAACTGCAATTTTTAGAAATTTGCAGGCTTTGGAACTCAAGTTTCGGGTAAATTAAGATTCTGAGACAAAAATTTGTCCAAATGGTGACTCACAAATGTTAGCTTTATGGGCAATATTTTAGGACATTTTGCCAGTTATTCAGCTCCTTAACCTCAAATTTGGTTCAAAATTCAGCTCCCAAGTGCAGGGCCAATGTCCTGTGTGCCCGTCCACTTTTTTCCTCATGGAGGTCAGATAAAGCTGGTCACATGTGTGAAGTTAGACACAAGTTTTTTTTTAAATTTTTACCATTCAAATTCAGTTGAAAAAATTCTGTGATTTTCTGTGTCCTCATATATTTTTATAGCTATTTCAGAAAGACATTGGTACTTTGTCATTACAACAGTGTAAGTAATAATTAAAAGTAACAAGCAAACTTAACTTAGTAATTAACAATTAACTGTGCATGGTCAAGCGACATTAGCAGTAACATTTGTGACATCATCATTAACCATATAACACAAAATTGGTGACCATTGTTAATATCACAAAAATGGAGTTCTAATATTAAATCATGTATTTTCACATATTTCATCTAATTTAAACACTTATTAATTATAATTTCGTCATCTAATAACCTAAAAGGAGCAATGCTACTCTAAATAATTATGCAGATTTCCTGCCGTAAAATATCGCAAGTCTTCCAAATTGGGCAACCTCACCCAAAACACTCTCAAAGACATATCAAAAGTAGATTTAAACCTGACTAGATTAAAATTCTTATTTTAAACATGAATTTGGTCAGTTTAAAAACTACCAAATTCATATTTTAACTAATAACAAAAGTTTACATTGTCAACTTCTTCAATATGGCCAGAAATTTATGTTCTTTAAATACAAAAATGGTGAGCATCAGTCACATGAGCAATTGAATGGAAAAGAACTAAACTATGATTTTGTAAGGAAAGGTACATGCAAACTACTTTTGACATGAAATACGAACATTACTGAAAATGGTGTTCTAGTAATAAACACTTTTTGTCTTGGGTTATGTGTGTGACGTGACATGCCAAAGTCAATTAAAATTCTTTGTTAATTACATGCCCATTTCATATAATTTTCCCAATAAAATTAAAAACAATTGAAATTCACTTAATACTTGATGTAACATTTGAAACAAAAAATGATTAACTCTTTAATATAAAATTAAAGAAGCAAAATTGTGTAAAAATCTAGCTCCTAACATGCTGTAAAAATCTAACCCCAAAATGTTAACTTATGCTAATTTATGCAAATAAGGGTGTTTGAGTTGAACATATTGTTTAAAAGTATCATGCAGGAAACTTGGAAAGATGGTTAATGTGACAATGCAAAGAAATATGCAACAATATCAACTGCATTTTTTTTTTGGTCAAAAAGTTTTTTTTTTTTGAGAATTCCCCAGTGATGTGTAGGCTTCACTTATTAACATTGATGCTTTGGGGCTTTACAAGCTAAATTAAAGCTAATTAGGAAATCCATTAATTCCTATTGACCAATCTTTAATCATTTGGGCTGTTAATGACCAGGGGTCAGTTCGCGAAACTCATACATAACCCTACGTGTATACTAACTCATGCGTATGTCCTACATAATAGACCTTTTATACTAGTTGCACAGTGCTTTAGATAAATTGGTCCAATCAGGCATGACATAGCATGCACATAGATTTATGACTGAGTTTTGCGAACGGGCCCCATTTACCTCTAAGTCCACAAACCAATCATTTAACCATTCATGGCCTGATCGCTAACACCCTCATCTCCAGAACCCCAGGTTTTACCAGAAGTGGTCAAAATTTTGGTGTTTAAAGAAAGCTACCATTTTTCACATTACCTTGTGAAATGTTTGGTTTAGAAATTGTGAGTGAAAAAGTGGCCCATTTGGGTTGACCAATATTAAATTACACAGTATTTTATGGAGTTTACACAAAATCATGTTTTTACCTGTCACAAATCAAAACAGATGAAATATGTGATGTGAAACTTTACAGATGATTTTTTTAAGTAATGCCATCAAGAATAGAGGCTTTATATACTACATTGGGCATCCCCTTTTAAGGAGGTAGGTAGTAGTTCTTGTATCTACCAATGTCTACACGTTCAAAACACTTGAAACTTGGTCAAAACATAGTTTTTGATTAAAAATACAAATTTTCATTTTTCTTTTCACGGATTGCCATGGTACCCACTTTTGTGGGTGTCCGAATACACTTAGAAAGCAGGACAATTATAACTTCAAATAGGAATTATTGTAGAGGCTGGTTGAGGGCTCAAATTAAAGGGCTCAGAAATGATCTGTGGCAGTAAACCTCAAACATTGGTTTCTAAACATGGATGACTTTGTTATCATGCTTATGAATATTAATCTGTTTTTAAAAGGTCAACATTTATGTGTAAGATTTTTAAAGAGCATAATAACACACTGACACATATCAAAATGTATATATTTTACAGGTTGGGGTAATTGCACAGATCCTTTGATACGCTTTAATTTAGCCCCAAACCAACCCGTAGGACATTCCTAATGGAGTTACGTTTGCCGCCTAGCCGAGAAAAGTCCTAAAACGCATTATTGAAGAAATGTTCTTTCAAAGTCTAGAAACACTTATTTTTACAATATTCTATAGCAAGATAGCAATTATTTCACATCATGCGTATGAATTATCAAAGTAGTATCTTTTATTACATTTAACAACAGTTCGCAAAATTTTTTGATGTCCAACCATTTTGCATGATATGATTTTTTCAAGATAATTTCCTTAAAACTTCACTGGATTAAAAACAATAAAAACAAAAGAAATTACTTGCTTTGAATTTCTTTTGTTTCTTAATGTTTTAGTCTGTGACTCAGAGATTTCGAAATATTATTTTTTTGTGTATCATGAAAATAGTCCACTAGAAACTAAAGATAGTAACCTAAACTAAAATCCACAATCCGAAATTTGAGATGAATCGGATTTTTCGCTTTGATGCAGTAAACTTTATGTGTAGTATTATCGCCCATAGGAAATACTGGTGGATAACAAAAATTCCGGATTCCAGAATTTTGTATAACAAGTTGTGATTTTCTATATGAAGGACTTCGATTTAAGCTTAGCAATTTCACACAGTGATTAGTATATGGACAAGCATTATGTACATGCAAAAAACACGATTTTTTTGGAAATTGAGGGCGCCCTCCTCAGGAAATCTCTGAGTCGGCCTTTAATACGGTTATTTGAATTAATTTCTCGAACAAAATTTATCATAACTTTGGATTCCAATGTCCGATTTACATGGGGTAAAAAGTGCTGCAAAGTGTATAAAATGCTCTTTCTGTTCTGTAGGACTACAAAAAGTGATATTTTTAACCCCAATTACCTAACTACCTCCTTAAGAGTGCAATTGATCAAATAGTTATCTCAGGTAGTTATTTATCATCTTTCCAGTCATCAGTCAAGCAACTCATGAGGCAATTCATCAATCAAGTGACAATTTAGTTACTGTTAAGTGGAAATATTCATGTTACATTAATTTTCACGCTTTTAAGCATGCACGAAATTAATAACACACGAAAATGTTTATTTTGTGTGTAAGTCTATGTAGGCTGAAAAAAGTGAATTTAAAAACAAGTGAAAATGCTAAAAATTGCAGAAGCGCAAAAATACAGGTGTGAAAAGTATCACTTTTACAATCCAAAACACTCGCCCACTAATCAACTAAAATAGTGAAAAAACTTTCTGTAAACTGCGAACAACTCCAAACGAGTGGACTTTCTTTATTCTGATTGGCTTTCAATTTTTGGAGTAGTATTTCCATGTTTGCCAAGATTTTCACTCTTTTTTCTCAAGTGATTTACAGTGATGTTTCACTTTTGTTTACATTTAGCAGGGGGTAGGACATGCCGGTCTAACAGCAACAGCGAATTCAAAACGGCATCAACTTCCGGGTGCTAGTCATTTTCAAAGACTTAAGGGTAGGAGGGCGCTCTTACGCATATCGAACGGTTACACACAGACTTGACTAAAGACTAGGTCTGGTCACAAATATTTAAATCTAAATGACTGTTATTGGAAATTACAATATTTTGCAGCGGGGTTAATCCACTAAAGAAGTAAAAAAAATATTCCAAAATTATCATGATATTACTAAGATGTATCGAACTAAGGTTTAAGAGGAGATTTTGTAAAGTAACTGAGACAGAGACTGCCATAGTACATGCATGTAACAGTTCCGCAAATTACCGTTTGGAAATCCCCAATGCCCAAATCGAGCAGGTCGTGTCCTACCCCCCTGAAATTTAGAGAGTAATCCAAAGTCAAGCAACCATTTGCTTTATTTATCAATTGATTTAATTAATCACGGCATCCACTTCAAAATGGATATATCAATATTCCAAGCTCCAATTAATATTTTCCAATTCGCTGTAGAAGTGCCACGTAATAGGATTTGTTGTCCCGGCAACCGGTCCAAACAAATGACGGGGCTTATAACGCGGGGGATTCAAATCTTTCATTGTATGGCATGTGTCCTGCGCCCTGTGATTTGTTTGGACCGATTGCTGGGGCAACGAATCCTATTACGTGGCACTTCTACAGCGAATTAGGCTTGGTAGTACACACCTATTCAGTACTTTTAAGACATTTATATGGTGCCCTCTATGTTCATGTTCGCCTTTCTGTATAAACCAGTATTGATGAATTAATTAATGACGCCCAAGGGTTAGACGTCTTGGGCTGGCTTACCCTGAATAATTCAGTTCTGAAGATTTTTGTCATTTAGACATTGCAAATTTTTTGTATAAATTGAATTACCTAGGATAGGCTTCCCAATATAGTCCCGATAAAAGTAAGGCAAAAACCGAGGGTGCAATATAAATGTCCATCCATATTCCCAGGTGGTGGCAGTCAAGCAATCCCAAATTTAGACATCGCGTCGCTGTTGGTATAGCATTCAAAAACCTGGAATCTTGACAACAAATCCTGAAATCAAGCAATATTATTTTATTCCAAACCATTGGAGCTGAAGAATTACCTCCACTGTAAGAATTATTTTTCAATGAATAATGGACGACGACAAGGTTGTAAATGGGCATGGTAACACATCTGACCGGCTCATATCAAAACGCCCAAATCAGTTTGTGGCTTACAGTCTGTATTGCAGTAATCTCTTTTGATTTACTTGACTGAGTTGCTATATTGAATGATGCTTGGCCACCATCGTCTGCATGTAATGAAACAGGTATATTTCTATGATATTTGTTCAGAATGTACGTTTGATTTTCGTGATATTTCATGTCAAACAAAAGACTAGTCATAATATTAAAGGAGGATGGCCTGATTTAATTATATAGTTGTGATCTTGATTTAATTATCTTGACCCCAATACCACATCTTTAAAGCTTCATGCTGATATTTCAATCTGTTTTTATATTGTAGCTAAAAATGTAATTTTGTAAGCCCCGTTGAATACTGTGTAAAGATAATATTGGTGACAAAAACAGGGCACGTTTTTTGCTCATAACATCCAAACCAAACATCCTTTAGCCCTCCCGGTAAAATCACAGTCCCTGGGGACAAGGCTATTATAGTAGATTCAACCCATCGTGTCACCTCTAGTATTTTTCCGAAGGTATTGGAATTGGATGAGGGGATGTGCAGTGGATGAAAAGTAAAATTCCACGCGAAATCTATTGAAACATGTAATCCGATGGCAGAGAAAAATCAATTCTGAGCTTAGTGAAATCATTCAGGTCAACGTAAACACATTAATAGGTACATGAACTATTTAATGTAACAGGTGAGTTGAATGTTACTGCCTTTTGAATGTCCGTGCTTTGGATAGGAAGGAACACAACAGTCTTTGCACTCTATTAATCATGATAAAGACCAGATTATCTAAGTTTATTCATGAAACAGATGAATCGGGCGGGCCACATATTCTGCCGCCTCTCCCAACTAATCGACGCTGTCCAAAACTTTTCCTCCGGTGACACGATGGGTTGAATCTACTATAGTGATTGGGCCATGGCCCTTATGATTACTTGAAGCATGACATGATGATTTCCCTTTTTAGCAGCAGAAGGCCAGGTCCATAGCCAAGGTCTGGGGATAACACCCCTCTCCCAAATGTAACCCAAAAAGTGATTTTGTCACTCTATGGGGTACAAAGTTTAATACTTTTTGATGGACAGATTCTTTCATAGTCCAAAATCCTCCCCAAAATAAATCCTGGCTATGGGCCTGTAGCAGGCACCTGTGCTAAACAGACAGTGTCATAACTGTCATCATTCAATACAGGTAAAGGAGTGGACCCAAGAGTACTACTACCACCAAGACCACCGCCACCAACAGCGCCAACGCCACCGCCATGTACCACCACCAAAAAAGTACTAGCGGGTACCTCATGAGCTTACATCATTCCCTGAGATCCATGGTCTGCAGTCTTTGTCAGTTAGTGGTAAGCCTATATAATTCGCTCATGTTTCTTCCTGCACCAACAAACCTAAGAATAGGAAGCAATACTCTGATTTACAGTTAGCTGCTCAACTGAATCAACCCTGTCACAGCTTCAAACAATTTGGCCAATTAACAGTGGCACTGTGAGCTAAGCACCATTGATTTTAATATGTGCTGGATCCAAAAATTAACCAAGTGTAGCCTGTTTTTGTGTACTATTTAAAAATAGTCAACTGAATAAAGATAGTTATCTAAACTGCTGCATTTCAAAATTTGAGATGAATCAGATTTTAGTTTGATGTAGTAAACATTATGCATGTATAACAGAACCATAAGATAATGTGGGGTACTGTGTATAACCAAATTCTGGATCCAGAATTTTATTACAAAGTTGTGGTTTTCTATATGAAGGACATTGATTTGGGTTTAGGTATTTCACACAGTGATTAGTTGTGGACAAGCATTATGAATTATATACAAAAAATGATTTGTGGGAATATCGCAGGGTGCCATCCTCTGGACATCTCTGAAGTCAGCTTTAACTCCTTATTAAAAAGTTATACACTTAGTATGTTGCCCCATTTGAATCGATAAAGTATGCTTCTACGGAGCAAAATAAAACCACATCAAAGTTAAAATGTGAGAAATAAAATAAGCTGAGAACCATGGAGGTATAGACAATGGATGTTTCCCCCAGGATTTCACTCCCCCCAAAAAAATTTACCCCCCCCCCCCCACGAAAATGAAGTCTGGGCGCACTGTAAATAACTAGTTATACATGAAATTTTGGCCCCACATTGCAGATATTTGCGCAAATTTGGTGATTTTTGGCCCCAAATCACTGTTTTTTGCCAAAAAGCTATCATTTTTGGGGGGGGGGGGGGCAAAGTGAGGGGGGGGGAGGAAAAAAAGTTAGGGGCAAAATCCCCCGTCCCTGGTGGTGTGAATTTTTAGAATTCTAAACATGTATTTACAGTGTACAAAAGTTTTCTGGATATCCAAGAATAAAAGCATATCAGGAGCAATTTTTTTAAAACTTGCTATAATATGCAGGATAGAGAGTAGGTGACTGATTATACTTTACAAAATGAAACAAAAGAAATAGGTTTACTGCACATATTGGTTAACATGCTTTATTCACTCATGCATCAAGTTACAAATAATAAAGTGCAGGTAGGCACATGAACAACTGCAGGGGTGCACGGAAGGCCTGTTTCATTTTGTTTTTCATTCCCAGAGCATATTAATCGATAAGGTTGCCAATCAGTGTCTCTATTAGTGGACTTCTGGTCACTGGCCACAAATGGTAACAACCTAAAATAGAACCAACAAAAACAACAGTTTGGATCAATGAGTGCACACTCTTCACTTGCAAACATACCTAATCATTCCTATTCATAACAATGGTTATAGAGTCAATCTCAAATACTGCCAGGTGTGTACTGAGGCAATTAAAGTCTGACTCAGAGATTTCAAAATATTATTTTTTTGTGTAATAAAATGAAAAAGAGCAACTAGAACTAAAGATAGCAACCTAAATGCCACAATTCTGAAATTGAGATGAATCGGATTTTTCGTTTTGATGCAGGAAAATTTTAGTGTAGTATACGTCCCATAGGATACTGTGTATAACAAAAATTCCGATCTGGAATTATAACAAAGGTGTGATTTTCTCTATGAAGGAATCGATTTAAGCTTAGCAATTCCACAGTGATTAGATATGGACAAGCATTAGTACATGCAAAAACCCGATTTTTTTGGAAAAATTGAGGGGCCCTCCCAGGAAATCTTGCAGTCGGCCTTTAATTGAGCAAGGAAGCTACATTTCTATATACTGCTTAAACTTCAAAGTACAAAGTTAAATTAACGTGTTGGTTCTAATAAAGACCACTGCTCTAATAACGCCCCCCTACGATTTTGTGAGGATAAAACAATTCAAGCAAATGAGTAAGCTTACCTAATCTCAATTTAATGGCCAGGACTGTCGTAAATCGTATCATAATCGCTGTTGTGACACAGTTGTAATAGTTAATTAGTATGACTTTGAAATCGGGAGGTCGAAAACAAGCCGTCCACCTGCGCGATTCATTTGTATTATGGTATAGCGAAAATAGGTGATTTGCGGATTTTGACTTCCATTTTTGACTGCTAATAACGCCATCCTTTGAAAAATGCACCCGCCCCGGGCGTTTATTCGGAACAATACGGTAATTGATGCATTGCGCAGCATTATTGCACCTTACTACGAATCACGCTTATACACTCTTAGGCACAGTCTAAATTCTTTTGTTTTTGCAACAAAGGTCAGTTCAGATTATTAGAAATTCCAAGATCATACCCCATTCTTCTTTACTGCGCTGCTTTACCCTCCACTTGGCTGCCTCTAAGACGGATGCAGGCTTGCGTTCTCTTTTCCATTTCAATAATCCACTTGCGAACCATTCTTGCCCGTCAGATGCTTGCAAAGGCAGCGGTTATTCTGTTAAGAAGATCCCCAGATTTGCCTCCGCTAGACTTCACCTTATGGGAACATTAAAGAGTGAAGTGTATGCACAGGAACCACCAGCAAACTTAACAGAACTTCGCAACAGAAAAAAACGCTGCCGTTGCAAGCATTCGATGGACAAGAATGATTCACAATTCGTCAATGAAATGGAAAAGAGAGCACAGGCCTGCATCTGTCTTCATGGCAGCCAAGTGGAGGACAGAGCAGAGCAGTAAAGACGAATGAAGCAAGATCTTGGAATTTCTAATAATTGAAACTAACCTTTTCAAAATCAGAACTGACCTTTGTCACAAAACAAAAGAAACCATAAACAAAATATTGTGCCTGGAGAATATGCATTGTCTAAAGACAGCTAAAACAGTAACAATCCGTGGATAAAATGAAAAAGTGGTACAAATTTTCAATCGGCCGTCAATATGTGTCCTTTTGGAAAGATTTTTTCGGTGACGGAAACCTAATGAAATGCACTTTACAAATACAAGGGTGTATTTATTTGTATGGTTTATTTTTTCTCTTCATGAAATAGAGGGGCACTTTGAGGGTTCTCTTTTTTTTAGACACCCGGTAGCTTGAAATATCAGTTTACATTTATTGTTTCCCAACTTCTCTGTTAGGTGTTACCATTTTGATAATTAAAAAAAAAGAAAACAATGTTGGTAATTTTGTGACAATTGGATGCATGTGCACTCTATCCAGGACATCAAAAATGCCAAATCTTTATGCATTGGAGATGATTAACAGGGGGTGCCACTACTTTATAATGCAGGTAATTTCCAGTAAGAAATTTTAGAACTATCCATTAAGATTTAAGTCACAAAATGTCACATGTGAATTTCTTAAGGTACAGATAGTTATACCCGCAATGTGCAGATATTTATTTGAAATATGTTCGCTGTTAAATTTAATTGATAGAATCCTGATAGCACGTACAACAAGGAATCAAGGATAAGCAGATCATCTATAGTGTCCCTGTATGAATTATCAAGAATGTTGGTATGTGTGACCCAATGTAAGTCAAAATGTAGATGTCAGTAGTTTATGTCGCTGGGGGTTTATATTCTGTCGCAATGCATCATTGTCTTACGCAACCCATATTGTACCAAACCATGTTACGTTTTTGTCATGGGAATTATTTGAAGTCGTCAATGGATAAATTACTGTAATTTGAAGTTTAATGCAGACTTGTTTGCCCAGGTGCTAAATCCTGTTTTCCTCCATTTTGTTGGTGTGTCCTTGGTGTAAGATATTCATGAGTTAGACTAGAGTAAAGACTCTTTTACAGAATAAAGCTGTACAATACTTGTAATCCTTTGATCCTTATATAGAAGATTTCGTGCTAGGCTAGTTCCATGCAGTCTTACATGAAGGATGAACCATTTTTTAGGCTTCTTTTTGAAATTTATCAAAACAGTAATGGGCAAGTGTCTTCCATTAAGACGAGTATCAAAATAATAGTTGATCTGCAGATGTATGTAATACATTACATATATTATATTAACAGTAACTTTATTCATCTTGATCAAACCTCATTTTACTCTAATTTTGTCACATATGGTGATAAATTATAAAAAAAATATTAAATGCTCTTCTTTTGTGGACAATATATAAAAAACAAACAGTATCAAGGGACATTCAGACTCATTGTATGGACAACCAGAACTTATGTTCCATTGTTAGAGAGTGGTTCTGATGTATATAGTATCTATATAATCATGTTGTATAAAATATATAAAAAGAGCAGGTCTTAAAGGTGCAACTAGAGATTTCTAGTCATCCATATTTTCTGTGATATGTAGTGATTTCATATAGATTAGACACTCAATAGATTCCCTACCTTTTATTTGGTTACAGAAATAACTTAAAATGCAAATACAAGGTGATTTGTATATGCTTATATTTCAATAGAAAACAGGCTGAATTTCCTATTTGCTCCTATGGGAAATTAGAAATTTCACAATTTTTGTACCAAAGGAACAGTTCTCAGCTTAATCCTTTCAGATGGGGACATTTTGATAGAAAGCTTTACACCAGTGCCAAATCAGCATTTTCACATTTTTTAGGGACAGCTGTTATTTGAAATCTCTCATTGCACCTTTAAGGCAGTCTTCCATCAGCAGTATTGATTGTATCGGTGGATACAGGCATATGTCACAGCTTACATAACACCATGGCATTATACCGCCCAATATGATTGGTTATACAGAGGGTTATATGATGTAAATAGCCAATCAGTGACATTGTGAGAAAAGCTAAAACATGCATGCAGATATATATAAAGGAGATCAACTGTAATTGGTTACTATACTTTGTTCATCACCAAATTGGCAATATTCTTCACACCACAAGTTGATATAGAATAGTGCAGGCGCAACTGCAAGCAACACTACCGCAGCAGACGCATTGCGTGATGATGTGTGGCGCACGCTTGTGGCAAGAATCGCACGCATAAAATGGGATTACTTTCACATGTGAAACAAAAGCCGAATAATTTTTGCCTATTAGGTGATGAATAAAGTATAGAGGAGTCCTGAACAAGTGTGTCTGTATTCCTCTTTTATTTGTATTCCTATTTTTTGTATTCCTGGTGTCTTGGAATACAAGTGGAATACATAAGGAATACATTTCACTTTTTGGTAAGGGATCATATTATATCATGTAAATGAGCCAATTAAGGTAATGGAAGAAATGTGGTAGGCCTTGGGGGATGTACCTTTTGATGTAATGGGTCACATTACCCAATGAGCATGTAATATTTATTCTAACTACTGGGAAGTAAAATTGAATACCTGAGTGAAAAAGGGCCCCAACCCCACTTTACTCCGGTGATACAGAAAGAAGTACAATGTATTCTCATTATCAACACAATGGTACTGTACTTCTTATTGTCATTGTAATCAGTGAGGGTTGCATTTCTTACTCACCACACAGCAATGACATCATTATAAAAATAGTAATGTTGACCACCAGTGAATAAGAAATGCGATGTTTGTGAGGTATCAAATCTAATGGCTCCCTGGCCCCCAGATTTTGAATCAAATCCTGGTCATAATCATTGCCACAATGGGCAGTATTAAAGTAATGCTACTGGGTAATAGAATAAAAAAATACAAAAATAGGCTGATTTTTTATAATTATACAATACAAAGTTGTAGTTGTGAAATACAAATATAATTATTGCTGCCAAGAATTACTAAGCCAAAAGTCATGTTTAGCCACCAAAGCCATGATACTATGCACTGATTTTAGAAAGGAAGAATTGTACCCAACCACTTGCCTATTAGCTAAAATGAATGCGAATGTTAATTCTGGACAATATTAACACTTTAAAGCTCTTTAAAGTGCCAATGCTAACACTTGTTTTAACATAATAGTGTTAATCTTGTGCAACACCAGGTGCAGATCCTGGGAGGGGGCACATGCCTCCCGGTAATTCTGCAAAATCTTGCAAAATCAGCCCATTTTGGATAAGTTACAGCCTTTCAGCCCCCCGGTAATTTTGACGTTTTTCAAATCCTGGATCCGCCCCTGAACACCTACAACTTTGTGTGTAAAATATAAATATTAACACGTTGAAGTGTTTTTAAAAAGTGTTATCCGTTGTACAGTGTATGCATTCATTTATAAGAAATGGGGTGCTCAAATCATAACATGCATTTAATTTTGAAGACCAAATTGTGAAATTCTCATAGACTTTGGTAGCAAATGATGTGGGCTTACAATTGGTGTATGTAAATCTAAGGGATCTGGGACAAGAAATCTTTGTTTGAATTTTGTTTTCCATTGTAAGGTGAATTCAAAAGCATTTTGAACAACTTTTCTTATAATATGAAACCCTAGTTTTCATAAGTTTTGTGTGCATATTCTTCCCAACCTATGTAAGTATTTATCACAGCTAGGAACATACTGAAGGGCTCTGGATGTATCCCTTATTATATATAACATATAAAATTATTCCTGTCATTAGACTGGATAAATCATGTGGCATATAATAATGTTCTAGCTAGTGCTCCAATATTTCACAGGAAGGTACAAGTTCCCCAAAATGACTATTTCCCCTCATTACAGGGAAATAGTCACTTCAATGGGAACTTTTTTCCATCTTGCATCACCCATGCCTCAGATATCATATGCTTGATGTTGGTATATGTTTTCACTTTGCTATCCAAAATGGAGATTTGGGGGTTATTGCTAGTTGGTAATAGTCGTGTCCACATGGAGGCTGAAACTCCAGAGTTTCAAAACTCAGGAGTGTCGATCGGGGTTTTTGACCTTGTGGACGCATTCGGAGTTTTACACTCCAGAGTTTTATCAAGGGTCTCGTGGGGTTTTATCCCCCTAAAAAACTTGGGGTGAAGCTCAAACCCCGATAACATTTCGGAGTGTTTTTGAGTGTCGTGCTGTGTGGACAGCTTCGGGGGATAGTGAGCGGAGGTGACCTTGCAAGGTCATCTTTGTTGACAAATTCCTGTGTTTGAATATCATGCGCGAAAGTCCACGGCTTCCGGTATGTTGACTTCCCGTCCAAACTCCGATATGAGAAACGGAGTAGAATGGTCAGGGGGATGATTTCAGAGTTTTGGCCACGCATGTGGACACAACTTGGAGTGAAGTAAAATAATTGGATTTAATTTTCACCTCCAGAGTTTCAAACCCTTGGAGTTTTGTGACCATGTGAACATGGCTAACGATGCATTGGAGCAATTACTCAATGAAGTAAATACTACTAATACCCACCAAAAGCAATTAAAAATGATATTGATTACCTTGCCTAGAACAGTTTGGGAAATTTGTGGGACTCTGAAAGAGGTAGCTCAAATGACAGGAACATTTTGATGTTATATTAAGCAAATATTGACTGCTCTTTGTCACAATATGGTACAAAATACCTCTCCTCTTTGGCTGGAAAATATGGCATTGTGGAAAGTACGAGTGCTGATGATACGTGCATATTAAATTAGCCAGCCTATAGTGATGTAGAATTGTGGGAAAATGTCTGGTGCTCGTCAGAGCCCATAGAAATTGTGTGGAAATGTTCATTTTTTTCAAAGAGTTTCATAGGTTTAGACCCAGTTGAGGGATGTTCTCATAAGAAAACAAATTTTGACAATTTGTTTTTCAGAGATATTTGGGATTTAGTTCATTTACACACATTCTTAATGGAGGACTGATAATGTTAGTCTCTCACACAGCAGTTCCAATTTAGATAATATCTTTTGCAGCCTGTGACACGGACTACCATGGGAAAATGGGAATACTTTCCGCACAGCCGTAGCTGAAAACCATGGTCTTCAGTCAACCACCTTGGGTAGAATTTTGCACCATTTTCCACATGAGCAGTCAATATTTGTATGTGTATTGCACTGCCTCCCGGCACTGCCTTAAAATGAAGACCTGCAAAAAAAATTATTGTGTGTAGAAAGTTTGTATGTGTACAACTAATTCACCAAAGTGATGTAAAATATATACTGAGGTTACAGAGATGGAAAAAGGTCACAATTAAGAAATAGGTAAATTGAAACTGCCTTAAAAATGAAATTCAGAGATGGAAAAACAAATACACAATTTAGAAATAGGCAAGTAATACATATATACATTGTTTGGAAACCCACAAGAAAAATACTTTGTGGCTGTCTATTCAAATCCAATGCTTAACCTGGTTTTAGTATAATAACGCTGTAGTTTGAATGCTGTAATTTCAAAATTGAAGGTGAACAAGTGTTTGAAACTATGTGAAGGTAGCATTTCAAATGAAATCAACAATACACAAAAAGGAATATCAATAGAGCAAATAATAAGTGAGGGCCAAATGCTGAAATTGATAGCAAAAAGTAGAATTTGGGGTGGTAATATTACTGGTTACCTGATGAAAATATCTCCAATATGTTTAAGAATGTTCTCAGAAATCCAGGTTTGTAATATGAAGTAAGATATAAATTAAATCTGGAAGGTGGGTGAAAAACCTATGCACGAGACCACTGAGCGAGGTAGAAAAAGATGTGCTTGCCAAAGGACTTTTCTGTCGCACCTGAGCATATACCGTAGAATTCGTCACCGCTACAGATTTGGCCATTAAAAACAACGCATTGAGTGGGTCGTCAGCTGATGAATTAAGAACAAAGTCATGACATGCCTCGCTAATGCAAAAGTTCCAAACTCCAACTTGACAAGACGACAACAATGTCAAGCGGTCAATACACTTGCAAAAGACAAGGACGTCATCATTTTACCAGCGGACAAAGGGAGGTGCAATGTTGATTATCATCAGAAAGTTGTGATCTCTTGAGTGACACCAAGACCTAACAACTCAAGCAGGATCCACCAGTGGTTACAAGAAAAAGGTAATCGATTCTCTACAAGAACTTGCAGAAGCTATTGATAGGAAGCTATACCACAAATTATACCCTGGTGAAGCTGTACCAAAGTTCTATGGCCTACCAAAAATCCATAAGATTGTGAGTAGTGTTGATTTAGTCACATCCACATACAATGTCGCTAAACATCTCGCGGATATAATTGGACCATTAGTAGGCAAGAGCGAACACCATATTGTCAATTCAAGTGACTTTGTCAACAAAATCAGGGACATAAAATGAGTGGACAAGGAGACCATAACATCATACGATGTATCCGCACTGTTTTCATGCATGCCCCCCTGATGAGGCAGTGGATATAGTCAAGGAGTTTTTGTTGAGGGACAATAACTTAAGTGAAAGAACCAAGCTCAGTATAGATCAAATTTGTTCCCTCTTGGAATTGTGCCTCAATACAACATATTGCATTTATGACGGCAAGTTCTACAGACAATGCCATGGATGTGCGATGGGGTCACCAGTGTCCCCCATTGTTGCAAACCTGTTCAACTTCATGGAATGCTTTGAAAGTTTGGCCTGGGCATGGTACCCCGGTATTACCCTCAAAGTGGTTTTGTTTTGTGGATGATACCTGGGTTCAAATAAGAAAAGACCAGCTAAGCTAGTACCCTTCTTTGATCACATCAACAGAGTGAATGAATACATCAAGTTCACCCAGGAGGAAATCCAGGATGGGAAACTAGCATTCCTAAACTGCTTGGTCAGTGTCCAAAGGGACGGCAAACTTGGCACATTGGTCTACAGGAAAGTTATGCACACAGATCAATATCTTTTATTCGATTCCCACCATCTTCTGATCCATAAACTTGGGTTGTAAGAACTTTGTTCCACCGAGCGGATGCTATTTCATCAAGCCAGGACAGCAAACGGAAAGAACACAAACATCTGAAGTCTGCCCTAGGCGTGTATGGATACCGTGAGTGGACTCTGGAGAAAGCATTCCCAAAAGTCAAACCAAAACCTAAATCCATTGCTCTACAACAAGAGGGAGAAACAATGAACACGGTCGTAAATTGTCCACCTTTACCTACGTGCTCTGTGTTTCGGAATATCCTGCAGGATTTTTCGGGAACAGCATATTCCAGTTTCCAGACTCGTCCATCCCAAAAACAAACCACCTAAGGACAAACAAAGCAATGTTGTGTACGCGATACAATGTCAAGATCATGAATGCAATGAACTGTATATAGGTGAAACCAAACAAACTGTTGCTAAGCGTATGTACCAACACAGAGGAACGAGTACATCGGCCGTGTACACGCAACTAAACTACACAAACCATTCCTTTGAAATTAAGGACGTTGTCATTTTGGACAAAGAATCATGGTGGTCTGAAAGGGATGTTAAGGAAGCTATATACGTGAAGCGGGAGGAGCCATCACTGAATAGGGGGAAGGACTATGACATAATTTGGCAGGGGCCTACAATACTGCTATTAAGACGATCCCTCAACGATTTAATTCATCAAACCATGACAATTCAATTCCGTCACTGGTCAGTGACCAAGTGCCGCCTCAAGATCAGTTGGCCTGATGATGCATCCTGGATTGGATGTGATACTGTAGCCAGTACTAGCCATGATAATAAAAATAAGTCCAGTTGACCAGATTTAATTTATATCTTACTTCATATCTCCAATATGAATTTGCAATGCTGTGTTGGTGCAAGTTCATCTGGACATTTTTAATATGAATTCTGTAATCCAGATATATAACAGTAAACCACAGAGATCAAAATAGACTGATTAAGATGGTAAAAATCTGTCAGGTTCATAGTTTTGATACTCATATTGTTTCATCCTGCAAGGCGAAGAGGTGGGACATAATTAATTATGCACATGATCACAGTGAAATAGTTTTATGCCAATTGTGTACCGGTAATTAGATTTTGCATACAGTTTTGACCTTTTTATAAACTTTCTTTGTATACAAGTATATTGTCTATGTAATCTTCCCCAGTACTTTGAACTCAGGGGGCTATTTGTATTTAAACCTTTATGTCATCCACATACAAATTAATGCATAGGTCATTTTTTACAGCTGTGTGATGTATGCATGTACTTAAAGGGGCATTTTGTGATCCACAGCCTTGTCCCCTGATTTACCTCAAAAAAGTTGAGATTTTTATCTCATTACAACAAACTTCCACGCGAGCAGTGACAAACTATAATTAGGATGATGTCACACACTAGTCTATTTACATATTTCTCTCAGCCAATTACCGGGCGCCGTTGCCCAGTGATAAGGAAGTATAGTGCATAAACATACACACGCCAAAGCCGGCGCAATGATCTCCAATGTTGCCAAAACCACGATTTGGTAGCCCAACTGGGCGACTTTGGCTACTCGGCCCGCGAATTGCAAAGGCCCAAAGCGAATTCGCGAATTTTTGTTACTCTTCACTTTCAATAGACAATATTGTAAAAAAGTAGAGCTAAATACGATTTGAAAAGTGTTTTAAGCTGTTCTTACACAAGCATAGAAATCAATTAAGAACACCGCCCGTAGGGTCAGTGTGCAGCCGTGTATGACGGGTGACAAATGGCTGCTGTCAATCAGTTGCTATACAATAAAAAGAAAAGAAAGCGAGTGACCACCTACTGGAAGCGAAATTTCTTTCC